>JAKSZT010054542.1:253089-279822 GCA_026826555.1 Tolypeutes matacus | reverse complement strand
TATTGCCATTGTCATCATCATTGGTTGGTGTTGGGGATTGAGTCATACCCCCCACAAAAGGCATGTTCAGGTCTCAACCCCTGGCTGAGTTGTGATCCTATCTGTAAATAGGACCTTGGAAGATGTAATTAGTTAAGCTGTGCCCAAACTGAGTGAGGGCGGGCTTTAATCTGGCATGGCAGACATCCTTATAAGGAAAGGAAATTGGACATGGAGAGGAAGCTGTAGGGAGCAGCAAGAGGCTGGAAGTCAACAGAACCCGGGAGAGAAAGGAGACGCGCAGCCATGTGCATCACCCTGTGACGGGAGCGCTAAGGACCAGGCCACTGGCAGCCGGGCCCAAGACGCCACAGTCTTCAGGGAAAAGCAATGAGTTCCTGTAGCCAAGCCTGCCCATTGCGTGGTATTTGTTTTAGCAGCTGGGAAACTAAGACAGTTGGTGACTTCCTAAAACCAAAAGGATGTATCTTTGACCTGAAACATGCTGAGAATAAGAATAAGATGGGACGGAAAAATCTTCTTTCCACCTCAGCTTTTTGTCATGTGACTTCTCCAAACCCACGTCTACTTCATCCCACAGCATTTTTAAAGAGGTTTGGGTGAGGAGACAGTCGAGAACTGCGGGCAGGGGCCTTTCCCACCTTAACCTCGCCAGCCCCTGCACTGCAAAACCCACTCTGAACCAGTGATTTCCACATGTTCTCCTTTTATTTTTTTGTTAAGCAGAGGAGCATTGATTTCCCAGAACAAAATCTCACGCACTTCCGAGCAGAGCCACCCTGGAAGAGGCCCAAGAGCTGCGGCAGTTCTGGGCATCGACATCGCTGCCAAAGCTTCCTTGAGCCCACAGCGTGCCAGAGAGACCCCCTTGTCCTACGGAAACCAGCACCCTGTGAGTTCTCTTTCAGACCCGTTCTTCTTGAAGGGAAAACTCAAACGAGATTCCAAAATTTATCCCATCTCCCAGAGGCTCTGAAGCAATTATGGCCAATGTGGTGCAGTGCCCTGAAGTTAAGATGGCACCAAGTTCAAGAGCATCTTCCCTCGGCCCCGTGAAAGCCTGCCCCCATCCCAGGGAGCCAGGAGGCCAGGAGGCTCCAGTGCAGAAGCCAATGTCCCCAGGTGCTCGAGGCTTGCCAACGCTTCCCTGGGGAAAGGCGCCCAGGTGGATGTTGAAACTGGATGGGGCGTGCCTGTGGTGATGGAAGTGCAATTTCATGGGCCTGTGGCGGGCCTTAAATATTTGCAAAGCTGAAGGCAAGTTTTGACAGTAAAAATTATGTTACTTCCTTTTATTTTCACTTTGTTTCCAGCAGCAACAATCGCAATCTCTTTTCAGGAGGCACTTTCGGGGAGCCTGTCTTGGAGGTGCTCGTGGGCAGGTCGGTGGGCTGCCGGGGACAGCCTTGGCCCCGGGGGGATGGACTGTGGGAGCCGAGCGCTGCCAGTTCCAGGCGCCCCAGCTCCGCTGGCCGCGAGCTCTGCTTATGGCCAGCTGTTCTTCCCTCAGATACGAGGGGTCCGTGGGGAAGCTTCGTGAGATCCCAAGGAGCTGAGGGCCGGCCTGAGGCCCAACGGCCCCGCCCCCAGGCCAGCCCTGCTCTCCCCCTGGACGGCGGGAACGTCTGTCCATGAAAGGTGCGGCTGAGGGAAACGCAGGCTGTGTGGGCGCAGCGTTTCCTCCCCAGTGGCTCAGCCCCGTTTGGTTTTCCCTGCCCTCTGTCTGCACACAGCTTGCACCCACCTAGCAATCTGCAGCTGTAGGAGGGAGTGGTGGAAGCCCTAAGAGGCCTGCGGCCGGGGGCCACACCCTCCTCTCTGCAGTCCCCGGGGCAAGTGCCTTCCCCTGAGCCCCTTCTGTGGCTCCCAGGTGCCCATGGCAACGCCAAGCCAGGGCTGCAGGACCCGGAGGCCCGAGAATCAGACCTCAGCAGACCTCGGGGCAGACCCTGGGGCCTCTGAGCCCCACGGGCGGCTCTACCTGGTGCTCCCCCACCCAGACCAGACCCCCCATAGCACGCAAGGACACTGACTGAACAGCCATGCGGCCACGCCGCCAAACAGCCCCTCCCTGCCCAGCCCACCGCTGGGTGGCCAGAGCCCACGGGCAGGCCCGGAGCTCGACAAGGCAGGATGCAGGTGCCACGGGCCGTCCACCCCCAGGGAGCGCCCAGCTCCCCGGACGCCCGCCCTCCCTGTGGGAATGGGCTGCCCGGAGCCGAGACCCACCGCTAACCTCCCTGGTCTGAGTTCCCCTCCGACGGTACTCGGTTTTGTTTCTTCCCAAGTTCGGAAAATGTACTTGGGTCTGCGCTTAAGTGTCCAACGTCTTAACAGAAAAGAAATTTGAAGGTGCCCTGCAGAGCTCACGGTCGTCTCCAGCCAGCGCTGTCCTACTGTTATGGGCGCTTCCCGGCTGTAAGCCGTAAGGCGGGGCCCAAAGATGACCAGAAAAGTGTTGCGACAGTAGGTTCAAGCACCCGAAACCCAGCAAGTTCGTTCCCAATGGGAGTCACACCAGGTCACGGGTCTGCTCCTAACAGCAGCAATTTTTAAATATTTAAAGCCCCATCGTGAGCTGCTGCCTTTGGCTTATGGAAGGATACTGAGTTCCAACTGGAAAAGACGAGGTTACACTGGAATTGCCGAGGGCTTGCCTCTCCTGACTCACGCTCTGAGAAAGCGCCGGTGGAGCCTTGGGCACCTTTGCAAGCGTCCAAACAGCGGCCTACAGAATTTGAAGGAAATGACGCCATGCCACGCGGCTCCGCAGCCCCCGACTGGCCTCCCAGTAACCAGCAGCAGAGGGTGGGCCTGGCAGCTCTGGCTCCGGAACCTTCCCTGAGGCACAGACGGGGGCTGAAGCTCTGCCAGGTGAGGGACAAACTTGCCTCCTGCGGGTGTCCCGGCCGTGGCCCTCAGTGGCTCAGCGGTCACCCCTTGCCCAGGGACCCTCTCCAGGGGCAACCACCCGCCCCGGCCAGCAGAGCCCGGGAAGCCCTCTCCGAAACGCGGCTGCCTGCCCGGGTCACGGCCCTCGCCTCCAACACGCTTTGTGACAAAGGGAAACGCATCTCCAGATTTCTAGGTCGCTCCCAGGGGCACCAGAAGGCTATTTCTAACCAAACCACGTGTACTTTTTCTAGAAGGGCGGGTTGATCCTTCTCTTCCTGCCCCACAGTTTCTGCCACTAAAGGCAACATTTGTCTTCAATAACCTCAGAAAAAGTTAAATGAAACTCAGTAATAAAACTTTGGTAAATTACCTTTAGACCCTTCTGACCTGGAATTCTTTCCAGAAGCTGACAGGCCTCCCTCCCCCACCCCAGGATCTACACAGTAACCTTTTTCAAGACATTTTAATCAATAGGAAAAGGGCAGAATCCTACATCTTCCTGCAGCAGAGACGGAACAGCTTTGAATTCTGCTGAGTGAGTGGAAGGAAGAGGGGGTGCTGGGCCTGGAGGCCTGGTGGGGTGGGGACTTGGGGGTAATGGGCCTGGAGGCCTGGGGAGGGGGATGGTGGAATAGGGGCACAGAGACCCAGGGCACCTGCTAGAGCTAAGACAGGGGGCTGGGTCCCTGCTGCGGGCACCTGGGTGGGTGGAGGGGCCACCAACACCTTCCCAGGTGGAGTGGACTTGGGGATTCTGGGGGTGGGGGGCACAGGCCTGGAGAAGAGTGAGGATGGGGATTTTGTAGCAGCATAGAGGAGCCCCGGAAAGTCCTTCCGGCATCTTCTGCAGCAAGGAGGATGGCACTGGACAGTGGCAGGGGTGGGCTGGGGGCCGGGCAGGGCACGGGTCTGGCATCCCTGACAGCGCCCACCAGGAGCCGGCCTGCTCTCTCCGAGGGCCCCTCGACTCCCAGCAGGTGCAGCAAGCGCCTCCATTCCACAGGCGAGGAAACCGGGGCTCAGGGAGGGCACGTGCCCAGGGCCACGCCGCAGCCCTGCTCTCGACCTCAGCGCTTCCTTCCGGGCGGAAAGCACGGCGGGGCGTGGGGGGCCACCCGGGCTCCTGTGCCCCCCCCACCTCTAGGCTTCCTGTTCAGTTCCCAGCGGGGTGCCTGAGGCCGAGTGCCCAGCAGGGCCCCGGGGAAGGTTGCCTGCGCGGCCACCGCCGCCCTCCTCGTCGCCCTACCCAGGCCAGGGTGCCCCCCTGGCTGCCCCCCAGTCCACCCCCCAGCCCCCTGCAGCAGGCCTTGTCAGCAGGCCCTCTGCCCGGAGTCTGGGACAGAGTGGACTTGAAGAGCTCAGGGGTGCCGAAGGACCCCGCTCTGCCCACCGGCCCCACTGTTCATGTGTAGGTCTCCCTTTAGCCAGCAGCCGCTTCCTTCTGTCTGAGCCCCACACGGCCCCTCGCAGCTGCGCGCTGGGCCCCACCCAGGACCCCCCCTCCGTCGTGGAACGCCCATGCTTCTGTGGAGAAAGGAGGCTGTTTTTAAAAGAAATGTCTAGAAAGGGGCCAGGCCAGCCACATCATTGCAGGATCCACTCATTCCCAAAGCAGACCCAGCCCCAAGCCCAGGCTGAGGCAGAAAGGGGCCCTCAGGCAGAGGGAAGTGGCCCCCCACCCCCAGACCCACCAGGGCCCTAAAGCCAGCCGCAGGGCAGCGCCTGCGCCTCCTAGCTTCTCTGAGTAGGTAAACTCCCCACACGCCCTCCCGCCTGGGACAGGTGCGCTACGAAAGCTCCCGGAGCCTTGGAAAGCTCGTGGTCTCTGTGGCTGTTCCTGGGGCCTCAGACGGCCCAAGAGTTCTACAGGGACCAGGCAGGTCCAAGGGCGAAGGGGCGGGGCCTGGACCCAGACCCAGCTGCAGCAGTGTGATCCCAGCAGCCCTGGCCCCCCCGCCCCCCCGCTCCCTACCTGTCCCTGCTCCCTACCTGTCCCTGCTCCCTACCTGTCCCTGGGCCCAGGGCCGTCCCCTCAGACAGCGCCACCCCTGCCCCCAACCACAATCTGGTCTACCCCCGAGCCCAGGCGCTGGCCCGGGGCCCCTTGGGCAACCCCATCCGCCCCCTCCCGGGGCAATGAGCTGCAGCCTCTTCAAGGCAGGCCCCCCCCCCGGCCCCAGCCCGGGGAAGGTAACCCTGAGCCCTTTGGGGCTCGCACTGCCCTCGGTGGGGGTCCTGCAACAGCCAGGGCTTGTGGGGGTTCGGGGTCCGTGGGCGGCCCAGTGGAGGCTCCCATGGGCTGTGATGTGCGTCCCCCGGCTCTGGAAGGCCCAACCCTGGAGCGGCAGCGAGGCCTGCAGGGCAGACTCCACCCTCAGGACGCCCCCACACACCAGCCTCCAGCTCCTGCCTCCCCGATCCGGGGGTACCTCACGACCCCTGGACTCTTGGGTGGTCCCAGCAGCCCTGTCGGATGCGGATGGGCCTGGGGGCCCCCTGCCTGGGGCTGGGCTCTGGGGCACACCGCAGGGGGCAGGGGACGGCACTGCACCACCCCCAAACCCCACCCCCACCTCCGCAGCAACCTGCCACCTGTCACCCTGCCCTTTGCCAGAGTCTAGACAGATGTTTCCTGGGTCAACAGAAAGCTCTTGGCCTCTGTCTCTGTGCCCATCAGCTCAGCCAGCACTTCCTGTTCTGCCCAACCTGCAAGGTCCCTGCCCTGGCCAGGGCCCTGGCACCCCCTGGTGTGCCCTTGGCAGCTGATCATTATTTCCAAAAATCAAGCATGACCTGCCAGATTGCGAGAATTTGAAAATTCATCAGAGAGAGGCTTCGCTTCTCAGGGAAGACAATGATCTTGGCTCTGGAATGGCTAGTGTCATAGAAAATGACGAAATCGGAAAGGTTATGCAAATTACAAGTGTCAGAGACATGCTGCTTGGTAAAGAGAGGGCTCAGTCTCCAAATCTTGCTCTAAGACACATTCAAAATCCTATAAAAGGATTAAGCAGCAGGTCTAGAGTAAAAGTAAATCTTAGACTTGAACTGATAATAGAATGATTCATTGCATCCTATTTGAAAATTAGTTTGACTGGATACATGTGAATAATCTTTATAAATGGAAAAGGTTTGTTTTTAAAAGCTAAAGATATGAAGCAGTGGGTTAAGATCAGGGGTGATTTCCTCTGTTACTTTGCGGTCCCATTCCAGATTTAATAATCTACCCACAGGCCAGTAAAAGTTTTAAATACCAATGAGGATAAGTTAAACCGTAAACTATAGTTAACAGCACAATTAAAATATATATATACCAAAGAGGATAAGGGCATATTGGAAGAAATTCCAAGCATAAAATTTCCACACTAGCTGGTGACATCCCAGGGCTACAAACCAAGGTCACCCCTTGCCAAGACCCTGGCTGCCCCCTCGCCAGCCCGATGTCCCCCACACTGGCTGTTGGCCTAGTGGACACAGGAGCATAGGCCTCCTTTGTGGCCCTTGTAAGAAGGGAGCTGAGAGAGGCCACACAGCGGCCTCACCCCGGCGGCGTTTGTTACCTTGCCGGTATTAGATGGAGCAGGGCCGTGGTGGCTGGCACGTAAAATCTGCACCAGCCAGGGGTACAAGGAGCTCTTCCTCCCAGGAAGAAAGACCTCAAGAAAAGGGTGACTCCAGTGACAAAATTTCCCCCAAACCAGGTCTGACTGCAAACTATTTTCCAAGGAGTGTTAAGAGTAAGATCATGGAAGCTTGGCCAGGTGGAGCATGAGAGAATAGTCTTTTTCTAACAGCCTGATTCTGAGAAAGTAGCCCTGAGACAAACCCAAAGAACCCACAGCAATGGTGTTAAGTGTAAAATAATCCAAATATTCTCCCAATCACAGTAAAAGGCTTAATCATGTAATTTGTGGAAGATGCCTTGGGCTTTAGCTTCCGTGGCTGCTCAAGGAAATACCATGCAATGGGTTGGTTTAAACAATGGGAATTTAAAAAGCTCACAGTTCTGAAGCTGAGGGAATGTCCAAATCAAGGTGTCATCAAGGCAAGGCTTTCTCTCTGAAGACTGCGGCGTTCTGGGTCTGGCTGCCGGCAGTCCTTGGTCCTTGGCTTTTCTGTCTCATGGCAACGCACATGGCGGCCTGCTCTCCTTTCTTTTCCAGGTTCTGCTGACTTTCAGCTTCTGGCTGCTCCCCTGTGGCTTCCTCTCTGTCTGAATTTCTTTCTGCTTTCAAAAGACTCCAGTAACGGGACTAAGGGCCCTCCTGCCTGGGCTGGGCCACACGTTTACTAAGAGCCCCATCAGAAGGCCCCGCTGAGGATGGGCTCGCGCCCACAGCAGTGGGTTAGCCTAAGAGCATGCTTTTCCAGGCTGCATGCAGCTCCAAACCACCACACCTTGAATTCAGCCTCTTACACAGCTCAAAGCACCTTTTGTCTTTTAATTTTCATCTTCCTTTTTAACCAAGTGACAAAGTCTTAAATGCTGATGTCATATTTGAAAAAATATAAAACTAACAGCAATAATGAAAAGGAAAAAGGACTCTCTTCAGGAAGTCTTCATGGAAACTCAATTATGTTACCTTTTTCAACTCCACCGGAAGGGAAAAATACGGATGATGACCCTATCACAATCAGAAACATGAGAGAGTAATATAAGAGTCTAACTCCTCATAGAATACACAAAATGGTTTCCAGCAGAGTAAAATTAAATATTTTTTTAAGATGCTCTTGACTTTTTATGAGATTTTTTTCAGGATTTTCTCTCTCTGCAAGGCAGGTTTTAGGGATTTATACCTGTTAAAACTGGATTCACATTATCTTGCCAGTGCATCCGTTTTATCCCGGAATTTTAATAGTTCTTGCCCCATCAATCCTGTTTCATCCATCTCACCGAGTCCGCTGGCTGTGATTGCTGTGGTCAGGACGTGCGCCTGGGGGGCTGCGGGTTCTGATGGGGCAGGGGCGGGGCAGGCCTGGGAGGGAGGCAGGGAGAGGGGGGCCACTTTGTTCAGGGACCGTGTGAAAGACGAGAGTAGAGGTGTCCAGCCAGGAGCGAGGGGAGAATAAAGGGAAGGACTCCGGGACCTCGGAAGTTGTAGCTGGGGGTGGGACTCAAGGCAGGGGCCATGGGGTGGGGGCCAGGAGGGGGCTCAGGGACCATGGGGTGGGAGTCAGGAGGGGGTGGGGGCTTGAGGGCCATGGGTGGGGTCTGGAGAGTAGTGGGCGTGATGGGGTGATGGGTGGGAGCCTTATTTCTGGCTTTTAGGGGCACCTTGACCATCCAGTGACCGTGTGAAGGTGCTCGGATCACCTCCAAAGGGGATGGGGCTTCTGCATCCCTCCGGCTGTGCTCAGACTCTTGGGAAGGGTTAGGGTCAGCTTGGGGGCTTCCTCCTGCAAGATAAATGCTTACACACTATTTTAAACAGAGAGAAAATGTTTAAACATATGAAAAAGCAGAAATTATCTAATCTGAAGAAGAGGAGGAGGCCGCCACTTTGCATAAAGGCCAACAAGCCTCAAGCCCCAGCAGAGGAGGAGGCTGTGGGTCGCTGTCTAGGGAGGGGGCTCCCTGGCCGACCCTGGTCTAGAAAGCAGGGAATGGGGTCCTCCTGCCTTCCACGTGTACCGTACGACGGAGAACCTGGGAGCTTAGCCGAGTCTGGCTCACGCAGGGAGTCACAGAAAGCTTCAGCTGGCGTCACTTTTTAAAACTGTAGTGTTAGGTTTCAAAGTTCCCTGCTCGGGCCACTGGGCAGTAGGAACTTCCACTGCTGCGTAACAAATCACCCCCAAACTTTGCAGCCTGAAACAGCAATTGTATTTTGCTTGCAATATCTGCGGCTCAGCAATGAGCACGGCCTGCCCCCATGGTGTCTGGGTCTCGGCCAGGAAGGCTGGACAGCGGCTGCCACTGGACAACTGAGATAAGTGGGCAGCTGGCTCTGGGTGGCCTGAAGGTGCCTGCACTGGTGTGTCCGGCTCCCGGGGTGGGGGTGATGCAGACACTAGGCCCCCCCTCACCCCAGCCCCTTCTCACGACAAGGCGGCTCAGGCCAGGGGCCCTTTCACACAACTCAGCTCCAAGGCCGAAAGCTGCCCTGCCTCTCCCGGCCCAGCCTCAGACGTCACACAGCGTCACCCCCAGACTCTCAAGGACCCCAGACTCAGGGGGAGGGGAGTGAGACTCCGCCTCCAGAGGGAGGGGCAAGCCACACACCAAGGAGCCTGTGGCTGTCTCCAGGGACCGCCATCTAGTGCTGGCAGGAATGTCTTAGCAGGGAACGGAAGAAGAGGGGTGAGCGGAGGGGAGGAGGGGGCTGGCGGGTGAGTCCTGCACAGGAGTTGTGGGTGGGGGGACCAGCTTGCTTCGGACTCGCTGTTGGCAAATTTCTCTTTACACTCCCCTCCCCCATGAGACCCTGAGCTCCTTCTGCAGAGACAATGGGTAGCACAGAAGCATTTGCTGAACTAAGTTGAAAAGGTAAGATGGGGAGGATGATGGAAGAAGGGGGTGATGGGGGGCTAGAACCTGGGCCTGGAGTTGTTCGGGGGCACTGGACCTCCTCCGTAAGTGCACCCCAAACCTCCACTCTGCAAGTCCCAGGCTCATCCCACATGGGGTGCAGGCTGCACTCCCCAGGAAGGGGGTTCGGAGCCGGGAACCCTAGAAACAGGGCGCTGGCTTCCGGCAGAGGAGCCTGGGGCCAGCCTTGGGGCATGTGTGGCCCGGCAGCTCCCCGCACAGCCCCTCCAGAGGGGCTTGCACCCCAGGGCCTGCGGCTGGTCTTTCTGCTGCTCCACGTGTGGGGTCTGCGGACCTTCCTGAGGGCGCAAGGGGCAGCCATGGCGACGCGGCCTTCCAGAAGTGACAGGGCCCGTGGGACGGGAGGAGCCTCAGCCTGGGCACTGCCCCCGCCCGCCCCTGGGGGGCCCAGGGAGGGGCCTCCAGGGCCATCCAGGGGCAGCCGGCCAGAGAGGACGAGAGCCCTGGCAGTGGACGGGCCGGCTTAACCGCCAGGCTCTGGTGTCCCTGTCGCTGGTGGTTTTCTCAAGGGAGCGGGGGGCCCTGACCTAGGCTCTGCGCGCGTCCCTGGCCCCCGAGGTGAGCCCGAGCCGGCTTCCTCGGCCCCCAGCCTCCTGCTCTCTGCCGGGGCCGGAGGCGGGGAGTGGGAAGCCCAGGGCCTGGGACTCGGGCCCTCCTCTGCCATCAGGTGGGGGCACCCCGGGCCAGACAGGTGCCTCTGGTGTAGACCAGCCCCCTCCCTAGAGAAGGGAGGGAAGGCAACCCCGTTGGGGCACCAAGTCCCCCGTTTATTGTGGTTACTGTGATTTCTCTCACAAATGCTGATCCCGTCGTGCACACGTGGGCTCTGCTCTCAGATGCAAGCGACCATGAGCTCGGAGCGGTCACCGCACCACCGAGAGGCTGCCCGCAGGCCTGATGCCTGCGTTCCCACTGGCCTGGCCAGCCCCTCCGCCCGCATCCAGCCAAGCTCGGCCCGTGCAGGCGCGGCTAGCGTCCCACGGAGCCACGTCCCACGGAGCCACGTCCCACGGAGCCACATGCCACCGAGCCACACCCAAAGGAACCACACCCCATGGAACCACATGCCACCGAGCCACATCCTGCAGGGCTGCATCCCACTGAGCCACGTCCACGGAGCCACGTGCCAGGAACTTGAATGAACTGCCACGATGCCGGTATATCTCATCTTGTCGTCTGGTGGAAGCTGCCTTTCTGCCAGGTGCCTGTCTCTGGGCACTGCTGGCCGCCTCTACCAATGCTGGAGGAAACGGAAGTTCAGAGAGGTCAAGCTGCGTACCCAAGTCACACAGCCAGTTGGGGCCAAACAGGGACTGGAGCCCAGCCTGTGCTGTCCCCCGTGGCTCTGCCCCATGTGGCACCTGGCAGGGTTGGGCAGCAAGTTCTATTAGCCCCCAGCACTGGACCAAGCCCGAGAAGCTCTGTGACCCACACAGCACACCGGGCTAACACCTGCTCAGGAGCCTTAGCCCAGCAGCCGGGAAGTCTCCAGTCTTATTTTTAAGGTTTGCTACTCGTGGTTTTACTTCATAATCTCACTGTCTATCTGGGGGCAGAAGGTTACTTTCCTCTAGCAAGTGCGGCGAGGCTTCTGGCCTGAGGACAGTTGGACAGGCCAGGGTGGCCTGCTGAGTGGACATTCGGGGCGTCTCAGGCCACAGCGAGTGTCTCTTTTCAGCCGTGAGGTGTGGACGGCTCTGCTTTCCTCTGCTCCCCAGCCTTGGCGGGGTACCGCTACTCGGGAAAAGAATAGCCTTGTCACGTCTGAGGACGGGAGTGAGGGAACGGCCTTTGTGCTCCGCGGCCTCCTCTGCGGGGCCATGCCGGAGCTCAGGTCAGCACTGTTTCCTCGAAGGGCCCCTGGGCATGAGATGCCAGGTGAGGACACGGGGACCTGCTCCCAGTCCCTTCAGGAAAGAGCAGACCCCGAGTGGAGACAGAGGTGTCCTCTCTCCATTCCTCCCAGGGAAAGCAGCTGCCACATCGTAAGGGATCGAGCAGTCTGCAGGCCGACCCCCTGGGAGGAACTGGGGCTCAGCGACAGCCAGCCTCGAACCCCGGGCCACGTGCGAGCACGCTCCTGCGAAGAGGTCCTTTCAGGGGATGGCAACACGTTTTCTTAACCTCACAAGAGACCTGGCCCAAAGCCGGGAATTGAGCCGCCCCAGACGTCTCTCACGCAGGTACCGTGAGCCAAGGTCGATATCTGTGGTTGTGAAGCCACAAAGTGAGGGTTGCCCAATGTACAGCAATAGATGGCTAAGCTGCCAGCAGGTAAACTCCTGGCCCTGTGGCTCCAGGACTGCCTGTGGGGCCACCAGGCAAGGCCTGCATGGCAGCCACACGGTGGCCAGACCCGACCCTGCCCTCGCCCACACCCCATCACAGGGCTGGGCACCAGGACCCCTCCCCAGGAAGCAGCTTGCGGGCTCAGCTCCACCGAGCCCGCTTCCACAGGAGCCCACCTGCAGCTGTGACTAACTCACCTCACTTCACCTGTAGTGTGTGAGAGAGGGCGAAAGGGAGGATAGGAGCAAGGGGACGTGACACGGCACGCTCCACCCTGCTGTCCGTTCCTACAGCCTAGGAGTGGCGCTGCGGGGCACAGGCCTGGCAGGCTTTTAGGGTTGGTAAATTCTGCCACAGTTTCCAAAGGGGCTCCTGGCTGGAGCCTGGGGCTGAACCTGCTGAGGTGGGCACCTGCGGGGAGGAGCACAATCGGAAGGACACTGTGATGGGATTTGGAGAGGCCAGGCTGAGGGTAGCAAGGACATCCTTAGGGTCAGGAGAGGGGCTTAGGCCTTGAGGGCTTGTGGATAGTGGCTGAAGTCTCGGGATCAGGCGGCTGCGGCTGTGGCAGGAGCATGAGCACAAGGGTGGGGAGGCAAAGATGCCCACCCATGGGAGACCCGAGGATGGCGGGAGGTTCATGAAAGCAGTGGAGGGAGGGAGGGTATCCTGAGCAGACATGGTGCTGCGGGAAGGGGGCATCAGAGAGGCCCTACAGGGGACAGTCAATGAAGGTCTCTGCAAGAGGTTCGGGGGGCACTGGGGAAGGGACACCCGCTACTTCCCTGTAGGAAGGAGGGACAAAGCTGGACTGGCAGCTGGAAGATGAGGGTGGGGCTTCTGCTTCCTTTATGTGCTGGTTTGCCTGCACCCTACCCCTACCCCTACCCCTACCCCTACCCCTACCCCTACCCCTAACCCGAACCCTAACCCTAACCCAGTGCTAACCCTGCAAAGTTCCCTGCCAAGAGAAAGGTGATTTGAGGCCTGTCCTCTGCTCAGCTCTAGAGTGTCAGGTGTTTGAGGAAAGTAGGAAAGACTTGAAATTGCCATGAAAATAGGAGCCAAGTGGGAAATGGGAAGACGGCTGAGCAGTGCTGGAGCCCACCCTTTCTGAGCGAGGGTGGGGCAGATTCACCCGGGCTGGGGTGTTCGTGGACGGTGCGACAGGGGTCAGAGGGACAAAGCTAAGGTGAGGGTCAGAGCTGATGGGAACCCACCCCAGGGCCCCCGGCTGCGGGAGGCAGGAGGGTGGAAGGCAGCGCTCGTACCGCCTCTGCCCAGTGGGAAGGGGGCAGAAGAAAAGGCCAGACAGCGTAGGAGCTGGCCTGGGTCCTGGGGAGAGGACCCCTGGAAGCTGCCCGCAAGTTGGCTCAGGAAGCAAAGTGGAGCGACCAGCGCCGAGGGCTGGCCTGGACCTGGGGTGGACAGACACGCCCAGGAGGACGGGATGGAGGGAGCCACAAGGTGGCCCAGAAAGGACGACCCTCCTTGAAGGTGCAGCCAGAGCCAACAGCTCACTGGCAAAGAGGACAGAACGGACAAAACATTGGATCAGTTGCAGAAAATGGTTCCGTATCTTGCTCAGACGAGTGAGTGTCCAGAAGGCTGGACCTGCCCCCAAGAGGACTCCTGAGTCTGCCAGAAGACCCCCAAGCTGCCCTGTTCTCATCAGGATTATTGGGGAGAGGCCCCTCGTCTTCAGAGCAGCCAGGCTGAGGGGGCGTCCATCGTTCGCAGAGCTGACCCAGGCGAGCGGGGGCCGCAGTGGGCTTGGTGGGAATTCCACACGGGCGTGAGGCGGGCAGTCTCCAAAGTCATGAAATGCAGCAAAACACCCGCCGCCCGTTTCCCAGCGTCAATTCGAGGGGACTCTCCCGCAGCCCACCACCCCGAGGATTCCAGTGCTGGGCAGACCTGAACAGGTATCGGGGGCCTGCCTGCAACTTCAGGGGTGGGAGGAGGCGCCAGGGAGGAAGCATCTTTCCCCCCACAGGACCCCCACCTTGCCGAGGACCCGCTTCTCGAGCCTGCACCCTGTGGCTGAAGCAGCCACCCCCTCCCGTCCCACCACGTTTGCTGGACGCGCGCACTCTCCCCAAGCCTCTCATCTCTCCAGGCTGGCCCTGTGCCCTGTGGCAGCTTCAGGGCTTCGTGGCAGAGACCAGCTCTGTCGAGCAAAGGAGGGCTGTACTAAAAGCCTTTTCAGGTTCCCCCCAGCGGGAAGGGACTTGAGCAGCCAGGCAGGGGGCTTAGTGGGTGACGGTGTTCCCAGGGTCTCCAGGGACCCCCACAGGCATCAGCTGCAGGACAAATGCTGGGTCTCTCTGCAGAATTGGGGGCAAGCCTGGGGTCCACCTGAGCCCCTGCCTGGCCCTCTGTGGCTGTCTGCCCAGATGTTGTGACTGTCTCCGAGTGACCCTCCTCCCTCAGCCTGTGCCTGGGGGTGGCCACCCCAGTCCCTTGGAAGCATGTGGGGCCACAAGGGCTTCCCAGGAAGGAGGCAGCCCATTCGGAGGGGGCTCAGAGGCAGGTGCTACAGAAACTTCCGCCAGGCTCCATCCTCCTCAGCCACCCCCAGCACCCACCACAGCCCTCGGGCAGCTTTTACTGATGAGGACACAGCCACGGTGCTGGCACCCGGCACCCACTGGACACTCGCCCACCGACCGCTTTACAGGCCCCCATGAGGAGGCAACTCCCCTGGGCCGTTGCCTCCCTGTCGGCAGGCTTGGCTTGTGCACACCTGAAGGGCGTCAAAGGCAATGCGCTTCCCGGCATGGCTGGCAGACTTGGCGTCCACAGATAGTGTGGACTTACCTTCCTGCAGTCCTGGAGTGAGCTGAATATGCAGAATGAAACATTGCTGGGAAGGTTTCTATTAGGCTGTTAACCTGTGAAATGAAGAAATCATACGACATAACTGAGGCAGCATGAACAAGAGCAGGTGAAAGCAAGACATTTCCAGGGAGTGGCAGCTGGACAGCGACGTCCACCCACATCCTGTGCCTTGGGGCATGGCCTGCAGCCGTGGCCAGGCAGGTCACTAAGGCCACTCAACCTCAGCGGCTTAAGAACCTCCAGAAAACCAGCTCCTGCCGTGTCTGGGAGTCAGAAAGACCTGGAAACAGGAATGTTGTCAGGACACACAGGCACACACTGCGCTCAGGGGGATTAAGTGGGCCCTCACCCCAGGGAGCAGCCCTGGACACTCCTTGCCCTTCCGTTTGTCCCACAGGCAGAGGGTGGGACCCCAAGCCCGTCCAGCCAGCCTTTGTCCCCACTGTCCGTCCGCGCTTAGAGTGAGCAGGGTCAAGGTCCAGTTTGGAAAAGTGGGGGTGCAGGCCTTGGTGAGAAGAAATCCCCCACATGTGGGGACCAGGAACCGATGCCTCCAGGAGAGGCTGTGCTTGGCACCCACCCTTGGCATCCTGGGGCACACTGGGTGTGATGGTTTCTTCAGGGCAGGGAGAGGGTGGAGACCCCTTGGGGCAGGCTAATGGTCAGGCAGTGCAAGCTTGAGGCTGGCTGGTACCCACCTCACGGCAGGAAGGTCTGGGCTTCCTGGCAGGCTGGAAAATGGGAGATACAAACTTGACATTGTGTGGTCTCCACAGGTCAGACCAATGCAGCTTTATCTGGCAAAGTCTCAGCAGATTTTAGGGTTTCAGTGCCCCCACTGATATCATCATCAACCCATGTGTCTCCATCCTAATCCTCAGGGTTCCACTCCTTTCCAATCAATGCCTTCACTTTAACAGCAGACACCCTGTAGGGTTGAGATTTTAGTTTCCTTTGTAACTCTGCTACTCATACAATGAGACTCTGAGTCTGGTTTCCAGAGATCTCAAGTCTGTGGTCGCACGAAACAAGATTTTCTTTCAGAGCACACATAGAAACTTTCACATCATTCACAAGGGGTTTAAGTTGCAAATTTGAAGCCTTTAACTCATCCCTTTCTTTTGTAACTTTATCCAGAGTATCTAGGAGGAGTCAGCCAACATCATTGTACCTTTTGACTCCACAAAACTCTGCTAAGGTGTTGAAAACACTCTCACCAGGATCTTTGCCTCTTATAAGCATGAAAGTAGTCTTATCCAGTGATGATATTTTGCATATCTCAATTGCCAGCTCATGCCATTGATTGTCAGTGGCCTCTCGATTATTGGAAAAGGAGTCATTAGTGCCCTTGAATCCAATCAGAGTAGAGTCTTTGCAAAACTCCCAGAATCACTTCAGAAATCTTATTTTTAAGATTCTGTTTCTCAAGATCCACTCCTGGTACCAGCTGCATTAATCAGGGTTCTCTAGGGAAACAGAACCAACAGGAAAGATCTGTAAATAGTATGAGACTTTATAAAACTCTCTCATGCGACCGTGGGAATGCACAAGTCCAAATTCTGCTGGGCAGGTTGCAAACCAGGGGCTCTGATGAAGGTCCTTGATGAGTTCCCAGGAGACACTGGCTGTATGAAGTAGAGATGGGAATTCTCTCTGAATGCTGAAATCACTTCCCCTTTTAAGGCCTTCCTTCAATTGACTGCTGATGGCAAGCTCCTCAGTTGATTGTAGATGTAACCAGCCCTCTATGCAATCAGCTCACTGATGATTAAAGCCCATGAAATGTCCTTGTATTACAATTATCCCAGTGCTTGCTTGACCAGACAATTGGGCATCATTGCCTGGCCAAGTTGACACGTTAGCTTAACCATCTCACTGGACCACAGCTCCTGACCAGGGCTGGATGTTGTGGAGCCAGGAGCTCCTCTCTGGAGAGAGGTGCTTTTACCTCCTTTGGGACCGGATGCTCTGGTCAGAGGTGCTTGCTCTGGCTTCCCCTCTCGGACCTCTGAGGGTCCACAGGCCCTAAGGAAACTTCAAGACCAGAGCAGGACTCCCAGAGTGGGCAGCAGCCAAGCACCTCCTGCCCTCCCCACAGCAGAGTTTCCAGAGAGCACGCCTGGGTGGTGAAGAGCCAGTGGATCACTCTGTGCCCTCACTCTACTGACTGGTATGGTCTCTGACCCAGCCTGTCCTGGCCGCTTCCAGGGTGAACCAAGCTGTGCCCCCCAGACCCATGCTGACCACTGTCCGGGAGGCCGCAGGGCCTTGGCTCACTCTGCAGGGCACCTGCTCCATGGGGGGGCACCCTTCCCTTCATTCCTTTGGGCGTGCCTCCCTTCCCCTGTGAAGCCTCCAGTGGCCCCCTACCCAGAGACTGCCCCTGTTCCCTCTCCAGGTGGTGGCTCCTTCTTGTCTGCCTTTTCCCTCCTCACAGTCGTGTGCGAGCTCACTAAAGCGCATGCCGCGTACTAGGAAATGCTCTTACATGAGAAAGCCAGCCTGAGGGAAATGGACAGACGTAGGAAGAGGGGAGGTGTTACCTACTCCTCTTCCACAATCCCCAGGCCACAGGCTGGCTTTCCTGGAGCCAAAGCCGAGGTGATGTGGTAGGAAGAGGGGAGGTGTTACCTACTCCTCTTCCACAATCCCCAGGCCACAGGCTGGCTTTCCTGGAGCCAAAGCCGAGGTGATGTGGGAAGGTCCACGGGATGGGGACCAACCAGGCCACCAGGAGATAGACATCCTTCCTGGAGCTGAGCCGAGGAGGGCAGATGCTGCCCGGGGCTTCGCGTGCCACCAGCACCAGCCGGGAGCATTCCCTGACCACACGCCCAGCCTGCGAGGCTGACCCCCGGCTGCAGGGGGGAGGCGCGTGGCACGCACCTGTGGTCACCAGGTGGCGCACCTGCCCCATGCGACCCTGGAACTGGGGAGAAGGGCCATCCTTGCCCAATGAGCCGATGTGAGGTGGGGGCTCTGGGGCCCCCAAGACCGGAGGCTCAGCCTGCAGGCCGGGAAGGAGCACGGGCCGTGCTGCCCTCTTTGTCTTCTCAGTTTACTTCCTTTGGGTTTTCTTCACTCTTTCTTTTCTAGCTTCTTGAGGGAGTCACTGATTTTAGAGCTTTATTATTTTCTAATATAAGCATTCAAAACTCTAAATTTCTCTCTAAGCGCTATTTTAGCTGCATTTCATTCATTTTGGTATCCTGTGTTTTCATTATCATTTCACATGAAACGTTTTCTAATTTTTTTTGTGATTTCTTGTCTAATCAGTGAATGATTTAGAAGTATGCTATTTATTTCAGAATATTTCTTTTCCTAGATATTTATTTATTGATATCTACCTATTATTGATTTCTAATTTAATTTCATTTGGCCAGCAATGCATTCTGTATGATTTCAATCCCTTTGAATTTGTTGAGGTTTGCTGTGTTGCCAGCACGTGGTCTGCATTGGTGGTCATGCCATGTGCCCTTGCAAGGGCACGTCTCCTGCCGTGGCTGGGGTGGGGTGTAGAGCTTCATGAGCACAAGATGGTCGAGAGTGCTGGCCAGATGCTATGGTGACAAAGCACAGCCACCAGCGTTCTGGGGCCCCACAGCAGATGCAGCGTCCTGCCAGAGGAAGCAGCACAGAACGTGCCTGGATGGAGGCAGGGCGAGTCCAGCGTGTTGGTTTGTCACTAGGCTGTGCTGACTATTGCCAGCTCACAGAGCGGGAGCCTGAGTCCCACTTCTTTTGGGAATGCACCCGGCACTGACCACGTCTGTAAACACAGGCCTGAGCAAGTGGTCTTTGGTCCCTGCAAAGTGACTTGTCCAGGAAATCCAAGCACTTTGCAGACGGGTCAGTCCCAGAGAGACAAGGAGGTAGCAGGCCCCCCAGCTCAGCCATCTCGGGGAGCGGCCCCCCAGCCCCGAGCAGCCTGCCAACACTTGACGGCCCGGGACTCGGCCTCTGCCACCTCGTCCTGGGTACAGGATGTGGTGGCAGCATGGGGGTGGGAGGGGAGGGGAGTGCGGCTGAGGGGGCAGGAGCCTAAGGAGGCTTCTTATCTCATGGCCCACAGCACAGGTGGGGGAGCCAGAAACTGGGGTGCTCCCAACCCAAGCCCCAGCCTGCTGGCTCCACCCCTGGCTGGGTGCAACACATCCTCTACCGCCTGCACCGGGGCTGGGGTGTCAGCGCCTGGGGGGCGTGGGGTTGGGGTGTCAGCACCCGGGGGGCGTGGGGTTGGGGTGTCAGCGCCCGGGGGACGTGGGGTTGGGGTGTCAGCGCCCGGGGGGCGTGGGGTTGGGGTGCCCACACCCGAGGGGCATGAGGCTGGGCGCGAGGGGCTAGTGGTCTGAGGCACTGCCTGGCCTGCTTGTCTGCTGCAACAGGTACTTCTTCAGTTACCATGGAAACAGCGTGAAAACCCAGCACTGTCTCACACGGCGGTTCTCGGCGCGAGGGTCTGTCTGCCATTGTGGATGCTTTAAAAACCTTTGCAGAAAAATAAAGACACTTCAGTGCACCCAAGCACTGAACTTGGCCAGCTCAAGGCGAGTGCCGCGTCGAGGACTGCGAGGTCTCCGCGGGCTTCTCCACCCAGCACGTGGAGCTGCGCAGAGATGGGAGAGCGACAGGGCGCGTCCTCCCATGTCCTCCCATGTCCTCCCACGTCCTCCCATGTTCTCCCACGTGGGGTCTCTCCGGATGTGGAAACCCGAGTATCTCCCAAGCCCAGCTCCCTCCACGGCCACGGCCATGGCCACGCTCGCCCCCAACTCCAGCCCCACGGTGCCCAGGTCTGATCCACGCCTGTTTAGCACTGGGCGGGGCGGGGGGAGGGTCTCCTTGGCCCTTCAAGCAAAGGCTGACGACCGGGGCAGGGTTGAGGCAGCCCCTGGCTGGAGGCGATGGCGTCCCTGGGAAATATGTGCTGCCGCCCCAGACGGGCCAGAAGGCGCCGAGACGGCGTGGAAGCAGCAGAGCCGCTTCTGCAGGGAGAGCACGCCTGGGGCTGCAGACTCCCCACGTCCCCGCAGCGCCACGCCGACGTGCTCGCTGAGCTGTGTCTCACACACGGAAAGCTGCACACTCATTTTCTCCCTAATGATTATTACCCTTGTTGCTTAAAAAAATGAGTCGCATTAGAGTTTTATTGCTTTTGTCCAAAGAGTTTTAGACTTTAATGAAAATAAACGCTGGATGATTTATTTGAGCGTTGTCTCGGTGGAGGCAGTAAGTTCGCCCAGCTGGGACCGCCCCTGGCCACCTGGCAGCTCCCACCTGCCCTTGGGCCCTCCCTGGCACCCCTGCACTTGCCCCCAGCTCTGGCTCTTGAGCTCAGCACACAGCCTTCGTCTCCTGGCTCGTTGCAGACAGCGTCCTCAGTCCTTCCCCAGAGGTCCTTCCCCAGAGGACACACCACCTGCTGAAATCCAGGAGAGGACACACCACCTGCTGAAATCCAGGGAGGAAGATGCAGCCGTGGCTCTGACATAGCTCTTCTTCTCTTAGGACCCCAGGACGTGATAATTGAACAACAAAAAAGAACGAAGCAACCGCAGTGAAGAAAACAGAGCTGTCATCCCTGGGAAGAGATTTCAACACTTTTCTGGAAGATGGAAAGTAGTTAGAAAAGTGCTATTTAAAGAAGCAGGTGGAGGACTCTAGAATGTGGAAGATTGTTAAGGGGGGAGTAGACAGGGGGCGGGGGGAGGGGAGAGTGCACGGGCAGCCGGGGAGGTGGCCCCCGAGTTCTTCTCTGTGGCTGCAGCCCCGTCTGCCCCGTCCTCACCACCTGTGCGTGCAGGACCCCTGCCCACCGTGCTGCCCGCCCCGTGAGCTGGTGCTGCTGGCCCGTTGGAGATGCCGCTTCCCAAGCCCTGCCCGAGGTGCTTTCCTACCATCCTGGCGCTCTGGAACCAATTTCAAAATTTAACTACAAAAAGATTACAAAGAACGGCAAATAAGGGGCCGCCATGTTGAAACTACAATTTTAATCATTTTTATTTGCTGAATACCAAGGCTCAATGCCAGTTTTCAGAAGAGGGTTGGCATTTTTCATTTTGTAACAGGAAAAATCACATCTAGCAAAAACAATCTTGTCACAAATATTCCAATTTTCAAGACAAATGACACTTTTGTCTTGAGACTTGCTCTGATTTTTTAAAAGTTCTAAGATAAATGACCCATAATTCACTAAAACCTCCATCCAGCCCCTGGAGAATGAGGCGACCGGGAGGTGTGGATTGGAGGGGAGAACACGGCCTTAAAGTTGGAAGCTGCCATCGTTCACACATGGAAGGGGAAGCAAGGAACGCGACGTTTTATTTTTCACATGTGTGGAATGTGCTGGAATGTGGGCTAAGTCCTCCAGAGGGAAAACCTCACAGCCGGCCCAGCCCCAACTGCGCCAGCGAGGGCCAGGGGCCTCCCCCAAGCCTCCCTCCAGGACCTGAAATCCAGGGATTTTGCTTCCCTGCTCTTGACAGCCGACCCTGAGAAGTGGGGACCCTGAGACGTGGGGAGCCAGAGTATTTGGGCTGCTCCTGGGCCGAGGGCACCACATGGCATGAAAACCGCCCGCGGGTGCTTCCCGGCTCCAAGCCCTGGAGGAGGCAGCCTCTCACGGCCAGCACCGCGCCGAAGGCCGCTCTCCTGTTCCCCCAGCCCTTTATACACACACTCCAAAGACCCCCAGCTTGGCGAGGCCACTTCCTGCCCAGGGAGGCTGAGCAGCGGGCGGGCGCTGAGGCCTGCACCCCGTCGCCAGCTCCTCGCAGGGAGGGCCGTGCGTCCCATTGGCTGCTGGCCACCAGTTCCCACGGTCGGCCCTCAAAGCCCCCGTCTGCCTCTCCCAGAAGGCCACGTCTCCGTCTCGCCCCGTTCCTGGCACCGCAGTCCTGTCCCAGGCATGGATGCCGACCGAGCACGCTGTCACTCAGCAGTAGCCGCCGGCCCACCTCCCACGGGGCTGTGCGGAGGGCGCGTGCCGTCCACTCTCAGCAGGCTGCAGTCGAGAGGGAAGCTGCGTCTTGTCTGCGCATGGACTGTGCCCGTGCCCACTAGCCAGGGACGCTCTGTGTTGGACCGAGCAGCCCGATTTCAGTGCTTGTTCCCTGGCTGCGCTGCATGCTACAGCCGTGCAAGGAGCCCAGCGCCTGGGTGCCCAGGGACGGAGCTGCACAGCACACTGGCCTCTGAGGGGTGGGCGCTGAGCCATCAGCCGCTCACGGGTCCTCCCCCACCCTTGTCTGAGGGAAGCCGCCCTGGCTCTGAACAGGGTTTTGCTCTAAGCGGCTGTCCTGGCAGAGCCCCGAGTCCTCGGCTGCTCCTCAGGAGACCGGGCACTCGCCATGGACTTGGGGTTTGCTGCACGACTTGAGTCCTGGACCCGGACAGCACAGCCTCAGGGACAGAGCCAGCGACAGCCCCGGGTGAGAAAGGGGCGCTGGGCTCTGGGGGGTCTCTGGTTTCCACTCTGGGTGGCTCAGGGCCCGGCCAGGCTGCCAGGGGTCAGCGGGCGCTTGGGGCCGGGAGCTTGTGGATCCTCTGAGTCTGGCTCTGAAACCTCCTGGTCGGTGGTCTCAGCGGCCTTGGGCCTTGGCCGCTCCCCTGAAGGGGCGGCATCCTGCCCTGCGGCCGTCACGTCCCAGCTCCCAGCAGAGGCAGCGGCTGGGCAGGGAGAGGCTGTGTCTGTGAGAGGCCAGCATCTCAGTTACGTGCAGAGGCCTGTGTGAAAATAAAGGAATGAAAAAACATGTGTTACACAAATACAAGGAAAGAAAGCTGAGCGGCTGCCCTCGTAGCAAAGCAGACTTCAGAAGAAGGAATACCACCAGGGTCAAAGAAGGACATTTCAAAATGATAAAGGGATCAGTTTATGAAAAAGGCAGCTATTTCAAAGGCATGTGCACTCAACAAGAGAACTCCAAAGTATATGACGCAAAACTGATGGAAAAGGAGGAGGCGGCAAATCCACAACAAAAGGGCGGCGTTGCAGAGCCCCTCAGTAACTGATAGAAGACGAGAGCAAGCATAGAGAAGGCCCGAAAACTCACCAAGCCCGAGGCCCTAACGAATATTTACAAAGTCCCTGACCCAACCCAGCAGAACACAAAGTCATTCCCAGACCTCGTGACACGCTCACAAGCAGGAGCACGTGCTGGCCCCACAGCAGTCACGACACACTCATAAATCCCAAACATGTGGGATTGTATGGCACAGTGAACCCTGTGGTGGGCAAGGATTGGGGCTAATAACATAAATATAACTATGTTCTTTCAGGATTCAAAACAAAAGTACATCACTAGTACAGGGTGTTAATAAGAGGGTGGTAAAATATGGACCATAGTTAGTAGTGACAGTTTAACATTCTTACACCAGATGTGACAGAAGATCCAACCCATGTTAAGTGTCAACAATGGCTTTAAACAGCTTGAACATACTTCTATGGGATATAAATGTTGTCATAGGTAGGTTTTCTGGATAGATAGAAAGAAGCCCTCATAGTAGTTAACAAAATATTAAACTTCCTTCCTGGGGAAGTCCTGCTACTTTCTCAAATATAAGATGGCCAGAAGCTCTGGAACATATAAGCCTTGCCTAATAAAGGAAAATAAGCTAATAAGCCAAGCCCTCGATCTTAGTGATTGCACTTATTAACCTTATTCCTATCATAATGAAACTAAGCCCAGTTATATTTAATGCCCAATAGTTGCCTCCTGAAAACCTCCTTGTTACTCAAATGTGGTCTCTCTATAAGCCAAACTCTGCAAATAAACTCACTACCCTCCCCCCAACATGAGACATGACTCCCAGGGATGAGCCTCCCTGGCACCGAGGGGTTATTACCAAGCATTAATCAGCACTGCATTTGAAGAAAGACCTTGATCAAAAGGGGAAAATAATAAATAAAACAGAGTTTTTATAGTAAAGAGATTTCAAAGTGAGTCGGGAAGTCATTCTGGAGGTTACACTTACGCAGTTCTCAGCCACATTTCACAAACCACCACAATAAAAAAGCCACAAACAAAAGTGCTCCTGAGGGCCCTAAGGATGTCTGGACACTAGAGGCGAGCCACATGGTCTCAGCGGCTCTCTCTGGGAATATATGAAAAGCTATTTCCCCAATATAACAGAGATACACTCAGGTAAAAATCCCCTAATCACGACTCTTCTTTTATTTGAACCTATAATTTTCAATTTGCTTGTTACGTATATTTCTCAGAGACTTAAAGCTTTCAGATTGTCCCTGTGCTGGTGGAGGCCTGAAACCCAGCAGGGCCGCGGCCAGCCCCTGTTCTCCACTTCTTCAGGCCTTCCCTGGACAACTAGCAGAATGGTGGGATGGACCAGCCCCAGTCCCAAAGCAAGGAGTGTCTTCAACTGCGAGCAAAACTATTCTATTTCTTTGCCCCAAAATATCTACATCCTTTCTCAGCTGAAATAGTCAGAGTGGATTTGGTCCCAAATCCCACAAGATTGAGCAATGAACCAAAAAATAAGGGGGGAGTGTAATTGCTGATTAAAGCAGATTTACTATTATTGTAGTTGTCTTGTGTTAACTGAGTAACATGTAACATTGATATAAAACTTTTTAAAAAAGCATTGAAATCTTAGAGACCGTTCTCTGACAACAACAGAATTAAATTGTAAATACAAGACAGAATCATATCTGGTAAATATCCAATTGGAAATTAAATAACACATTTCTAAATAACCCATATGTCAAAATAAGAATTAGAAGGGAACTTGATTTTGAACTGAACAACAACAAAAAGAGATAAATAGAAATGTGTGGTAAAGAGATGAAACAGTGCTTAGAGGGAAACTTCCAGGCTTTAATTCTTGTAAGACGAAGAAAGATCTAAAATGATGGTTTAAGTTTCTACCACAAGATGTTGGAAAATAAGAGCAAACGGGACCCCCGGTCTGTCCACACGCCGGCCACCCTCTCCTCACGCCCGGACCCTGCGGGAGCCCCCCACCCCCTGCCGCCACCACCCTGCTCCCTGCAGGACGGGCCCCCACTTGGCGGTCAGGTCTGCGCTCTGCAACGCCTCCCACCGGTGCAGAGTAAACCCCCACCCGCCCCGGACCCCCCACCTGTGCCCTCCCACCCACCGCGGGCTCCTCTGTTCTGTGAGCCCCTGAGGGTCCTCACCTGGCCCCCAGCCCTGGCGTGGCCTCCTCCCCACTCCATGGGGGCACCTCCCCGCTCCGGAGGCTGCCCTGGAACTCAACTTCGCGGCCTGACGCCGTTACCACCCCCTTCCCACTGAGTAATCTCACGGTTAACTAACTAGTCCCCCGGTATTGGGGTGCACACTCCCACCAGCGGGACCCCCGCCCTCGCCCACAGCTCGGGGTCCCGGATCGCCAACGAGGGCGCTCTCGAGAAACACGCCTGGGAGTGCGCCAGCGACAGAGGCTGAGCACCGTCGTTCCCCAGAATGTTCTGGCAAAGAGAAAGGATCGCGGTGAAGGCAGAGGGAGGGCTGGACCTGCGCGGTGGTCCCCGTCCACTGGGCCCCATTCTGGGAAGACAGACGTCAAACATGTGGCCCAGACCCCCCCAGGAGCGCAGGAGCCTGAGGGCAGGAGGGGGCCCAGCCAGTGGCGGGGACGCTGGTCTGGGGAGTGGGGCAAGCCCAGGGAGGGGGCCGGCCTGGGGGCGGGGCCAGGCCAGGGAGGGGCAGACCCAGGGAGAAGACCTGGATGGGGAGGGGGCAGGCTCAGGCCCTGCTGGGAGGCTCCGGGTGTGGACACCCTCCTTTGTGAGAGGGGCCTCAGACGCACCTGTGGGTGGGGGTCCCACGGCGAGCTGCCCGGGGTCCTGCTTTCTCCCCCCACAGGCCAGTGGAACCACAGGCTGCAAAGTGATGTCGGGCTCCGGCCCCCCAGCCCCTCCCAGCCGCAGTGGACCCCGACAGCTCCGAGCAAGGTCCCGCCTCCACTGCACCCACTGGGCACACAGCAGGTGCCAACAGACGGTGCACAGGTGGACGGACGGACAGAGGACGGGCGATTTGACAAGCTCTGGGGAGGGCAGGGGAAGCTTAGCCGTGGCCGGAGAAGCAAACCAGGCTCCGTTATTTGTGACTCATAAATGAGTCACCAAAGCGCTGACGTTTTTCATTCTCAGTCGGCCTGCATTCATAAACATCTCCATTCATTTCCCTGTGGACTTGGAGGTCACTGAGCTTTTAATAAGGATGGGGCTGTCTATTCTGGCCCATTTTTTTTTTCTTGGAAAAGACAGGAAGCTCCCAGACAAATAAAAAGTAAATAGTTAGCTTAATAAATAATGGAACACAAGGCAAACCACTAATGCTTCATTCCCGTACTTATACGAATATCTCAGCAAATAATAGAAGGTTCCCTGCGCCGGCAACCACAAACCCACCAGGGAGGTGGCAGGTCCTGTGCCCCTTTCTCCCTCTTAACGCCGACTCCTCAGTTCACGCAGGGCTCGGTTTCATTTCCCAATGCATTGAAGAAAGGCGCTTGTGTTCCAGACCAGACTTTGGAGCTACCCATCCAAGACATTTCCGGACCAGCGGCGTCCCAGGTCCTCTCTCAGCACATACTTGTCCATTAAGTCTGGTTCCATTTTGGCTTCTGTTCGTGAAGGTGCCTCGTTACGCGACCGCTCCGGGGTTGCGCTGACCGCTGAGCAGCTCAGCGAGCTCCTTGCGGAAAAAGGAGCCGTCACTCATGGGGAAGGAGCCAGGCGGGAAGACTCGCCAGCAGAGACACCCACACTCACGCTCGCCTCCACAGCCTCTCACACCCACACTCACACCCAACTCGCACCCGCACCCACACTTACACACACACCCACACTCACACTCACCCACCCACACTCACACCCACCCACCCACACTCGCACCCACACTCACACCCACCCACCCACACTCACACCCACCCACACTCACACCCACCCACCCACACTCACACCCACACCCACACTCACACCCACCCACCCACACTCACACGCACCCACACTCACACTCACCCACCCACACTCACACCCACCCACACTCACACCCACCCACCCACACTCACACCCACCCACCCACACTCACATGCACCCACCCACACTCACGCTCACCTCCACACTCACACCCACACTCGCACCCACACCCACTTGCACACACATG
>JAKSZT010054542.1:240305-253079 GCA_026826555.1 Tolypeutes matacus | reverse complement strand
CCACATTCACACTCACACACAGACACTCCCACACACACCTATGGCCCAGCATCCTCCAGAAAAACAAGCAGGGGACGTCTTCACAGACCACATGGACGGCCTTTGCCGGGAGGGCCCCGGGCACGGCTCGAGGAGGCCGCTCTGCTTTGAGCAGATATTGTTGATGTTTCTGGCTGCCTCTGTGCCTTCAGCCGTCATTTCACTTAAGCTCTTAGAAACAGTTAAAGTCAGCCTCGGCCAAAGCGTTTCCAAAGTTTCCAAGACATTTGCTGAAGCCCTGTTGGTGACCTCCTCTTTTCTACCTTTTGAAAACTTGAAACTAAAACCCTGGGTCAAGGTGGAGCAGGGCTGAGCCCCAGTGCCCTGGGGTTTCCAGGCAGTTTTGTTGGCAACACATGCATACAGGTAATGTGTCCTTGGGCCCCACCGTACCCCCAAGGCCTGTGGACAGGGTCTGTGTAAAGCCATCTGGGTGGGGCCAGGAGGCCCCCATGGTGCCCCCGATGCCTCTGCAGGAGCCTGACTCTGTCACCCACAGCCCAGGTGGGACATGGGGTGTGGGTGCAGCCCCCAGGCTGCCTCTTAGGGAGGGGTCTCCACCTGGAGGCCCCTGTGGTGTCTGCATGCGGAGGGGCAGAAATTCTGGGTCAACCCAGGGTCCCCTTCCCAGGCTGGGCAGGTCGAGCAGGCAGGTGCAGGCAGAGAGCCCAGTGTTTTCATTGCCATGGCAACCCTAAAGCCGGACTCTCCAGAGAGCACCTCAGCCCTTGCTGAGCACAGTGTCACCTTCCAGGCCGGCGGGAGAGTCCAAGTGGACAATTCACTGCCGCCGCCTCACACAGCGCTGCCGCCTTGGCGCCCCACGAAGATGCCCCCCCGGAGCTCAGCCAAGAGAGGCGGGGGGCACTGGGGCTCATGCCCGGGGAGCACCGCTGCATAGGAGGAGGGTCCGGCTGACCGCTGAGGGCACCGTCCGGCCTCTTTTGCCACGTTGGAGTGATGCCGTTAACGTGAATTGCTGGATTCCACGTCTATCAACGTTTTGCTTTATACCTGGGCGAGTGTAAGGCATTTGTAACTGCTGGTGTGTGCACATCTTTAAGTAATAGGATTATCAAAACCGATTTAGGTGAGCACCAGGGGCCCGAGGAAAGCTTCCCTCAAACTCCTCGCGTTTAAGACCCGCGAGCCGGGGGCAGGGTCACCCCGCAGGGCTGGGGCTGCATTTGGGAACTGAAGGAAGCGGCTCTGCCGGCTGACCCGCTGCAGGCTGTGCCAGGCTGTGCCAGGCTGTGCCAGGCTGCTGACAGCACCGCACTGGCTCCCGCCGCTCACTGCTGAGGGCACATGGGGTCCGCGTGGGCGGGGTGCCGAGCCTGCGCCCACAGGCTCTGTCCATCCGTGAACACATCTCAGGAGGTCCAAGTGCCCAGGCCCTTGGAGGCCTCCAAGTGCAAACGGTCAGAGGTTCAAGAGGCTGCAGGAGCGTCAGGCCTGGGGGCGCCGAGCCCGAGGGCAGGGGGCTGAGCCCTGGGTGGGGTGTCAGGCCTAGGGGCGCCGACATGGCCCACTCCCCACTGTGACGTGTCCCCCACTCCTCGGCCCACCTCTGAGCCTCCACCCAGCCCCTTACTAGAGCAAAATCGCCTTTGCGTTCGTCGGGGCACTTGTTCTGGTTTATCACTATGCCCCCAGAGCCCCTCAGGGATACACAGATGCGCCGTCTGGTGCGGTGGAATCCCCCTCGGCGGTAAAGAGAGCGGAGCCCTGACGAGGTCTGCGGACAGAGCCCAGGGTCTTGTGCTGGTGGGACCCTGCGGATTCAAGTTCCAGAAGCTCTGAAGGCAGAACTAGCCTTCGGTGGGAGAAATCAGAGCCGAGATTGCCCGAGGGGCAAGGAAGTGTGTGGGTGACAGGGGAGTGAGCCTTTGTCAAAGCTCACTGTGTGACACACAGCACCTGTCCATTTAGCTGCATGTAAGTTAGACCACAATAAAAAAGAGTAGAAGGCAGCAAAAAGGAAGCAGGCTGTGACCTGGCATCAGCAGGACTGGACTCCAGGCAAAAAGCTTCGAACAAGAGGAAGGGGCACTTTAAAACGGCAGGGGAAACCCCCACACATGCTCTCTGGGCGGGAAATCTGCTTCTGCCTAAGTACAGACTCCGCATTCAGGGAAGACATTAAAGCCTGTGCACGTGCAGAGAGAACGTGACAGAAACCTGTTCTGGGTGAAATAAGTGAGGACAGAGTCCTGAGAGTAAAACCAACACGTGGGCCAGTGCGCTTAGTGCCCGTGGCACGTGACCAAATCTGACCGTCTCTCTAGACTGAAGAGAACCTCAATAAATTCCAAAGAGTGGACGTAGCCCAGGCACTATCTCTGATCACATGCAATATGGCTAGAAAGTAAAGTCAAGGCTGGGGGAAAACTCACTCTCTGCACAGCCTTCAACTTTCTTTAACTATTGCACCAAAGGAAAATATAAAAACTCTCACTACAGAATTCTGGAGAACAGCTCTGAGGAAAACCACCACGGTATAGGGAAATACAGCCCACGTGGAAATAAGGAAGGAAAGGTGGCGTGGCTTCAAAGTCACACTGCGCGTCCCATCTGACATCGCTCAGATGAGGCAGCTTTGCCGACTTGCTTTCCACACGCTTGGGAGGAAGGCGAGAATGCGTGGGACTCTTTAGTGTGGCACAGAGAGCCCCAAAGTGTGTCATTTTAGTGTCCCGCAGGCCATGGGCCAGTGCAGGATGTAACTTAGTGATCCCACGCCGTTGTCCCCTTCCCCTCGAGTCATGTGACTCGAGTCCCTCACATCTCCTGTGAACTTCCGCTGCCATTATGCCAGATCCCTCCCTAATGAGCTAAAAAGGACGCTGACAGGCACTCCCCATCTGTTGAAAATGTTTAAACAATTTGAGACTTGTGCTTTTACACTACCAGTCACAAACTGGCACACAGCTGAAAGAACCCTCAGGTGAAGATCCATCGTCTTAATTAACAAGGAAAACCAAAAATAATGAAATCAAGCCTTCAAATTTAAAAGAACAACAAAATAGAGGAAAGTTAAGCAGACTCAGTAAAGATGAAAGAAAAACTAAATGGATTAAAAACTGGAAAATGGTAGAATCAATAAATAAATCCAAAAGTGGGTTCTTAAATAAAGCAAAACAGTCAAACAGAGAAACCATTAGTTAGCCTCTTCAAGAAAAAAAAAAGGAGAGACACAAAATGAGAAATAATGAGAAAGGAGCCACAGGTACAGAAAGGACGGGGCCCTGTGGGACAGAGGACAGAGGCTCGGGGACGACGTGGGTGTCCGCACCTGGTGACACCAGCTCAACGTCAGGGGGCTTTTTCTAGAGGCAGCCTTGATAAGTGAGCTCGGCTTCCTTGCCCTGGGGTCTTCTTGGTACTTGGGTTCTGCTTTGCTCACCTAGTGCTTGTCTGGTGGCGAGGTGCCGTGGTCAGCTGAGCTGCAGACAATGCCAGTGGCCTTCGTGGACGTCACTGTGGCTTCACCCAGGAAGAGTGGGCCCTGCTGGACACGTCCCACGGAAGCCACTGGAGAGGAACGGCTGGAGGGCATGGGCCACCTGGTCTGTGTGGGGCTTCCGACTGCAGATCAGGTGTGCTTTGCCGGGTGGAGCATGGAGAGGAACTGCGGGGAAGGAAGAGGGAGAGTGGCCACAGAAAACCCAGCGTGGCATCCAGACGCAGATCTGCAGGGAAGCCACACAGACCTGTGCACCGCTGGCCACGTGCTGCCGTGGACGTTCTCCCCAAGGAACCAGGACGCCAGGAGCTAAGATGCTGCCTTCCCGGTAGCCCGGGTTGGGGGCGCTCTTGATTTCAGCCCCTCTACCCGCCCCCGGTTCGCATGCCCGTCTGCGTGTCTTCATTCCCTGGCGAGGTCCTTCCACTGCTGGTTTTCGTTGTCTGGGTGAGTGGAGCCCCCTGGCATGGAAACATCTCCTCCTGCCCTTTCGGGGATCTCAGCTCTCTCATTTATTCCACTGTTGTCTTGCCTCTTCTCGCCACCTCCGACCTGCATCAGAAGTCCCCCTATTTGGCTTACAGGAAACATCAGCCTGTTCCTCCTTGGCCCCGAAAGACTGCCTGCTCCTCCCGGCACTTTACACTCCCACCTGGAAACCATCAAACACCTCGGCAGGAAAGCCCAGGTGGACATGGCACTGGTCATCAGGCTTCCCTCCTCTAAGGGGTTGTGGCCCCTAAGTCCTGGTGGCCCCCCAGGCCTGCGAGCAGTGGTTTTGATGACTTTATCATCGCTTTGGGGGCTGTCCAATAAAAACTACTCAATTGCGGAAAAAAAGCCTTAACAACTGTAAAAGAATACTTTGCTCAACTCTCTGCCTATTAAAATCTGAATGAATTGAATGGTTTTCTAGGAAAATATAAATCACCACATTGACTCAGGAGGAGCCAATTTCCACAGAAGAAATAGAAAATGTTGTCAAAGAGCTACAACACACACAGACGCACACAAACTCATCCATGTGCACATGCACACGCATGCACACGCATGCACACATGCACGCACCAGGGCCTCCTGGTGAAGGAGAGCTGGCCCACACAGCGAGCTGATGCAACAAAACGACGCAACAAAAAAGAGACAGAAGAAAAGACAATGAGAGACAAAAGCCAGGGCGCTGAGGAGGCTCAAGCGATTGAGAGCCTCTCTCTGACGCCGGAAGGTGCCCGGGTCGGTTCCCAGTGCCCCTAAAGAGGAGAAGAGGAGAAAAGGCAAGCCGACAAAGAATGACTAGCCGTGAATGGGCAGAGAGCAGAAAGCGTGGGCAAGGGACAATGGCGGCAGGGGGCAATAAAAAATAAAATAAACGACAGGGAAGTTTAAAAAAAAACGACGGGAAGCTATTTTTCTTTGCTCCCATTGGCATCCAGGTTATTTTGTGGTTTTTTTTGCACACGTTTATCCCACACAGTAGCTGGCACATAATTACACTAGGACATTACTATCCGGATTCCCACCCGGGCTGGGCCCCTGGCTTTCGCTCCGTGGCCCTACACCACCGCTGGGCGCAGTGGAGGCCTTTCTGAGAGTTTTGGCCTTTGTCCCTTGTTAGGGAGTCAAAGGGACAACGTGCCCAGAGCAGGGCAGGTGGAGGCGGGCCGGGGGTGACAGAGCCCCCTGCAGCGGCCTTTCCCGACCGGGCCTCGGCATCCCCGCCCGGCGCCGTCCAGACCGAGCCGCGTGTGGGGGACAGCGCCCTCGCGTGGCCGTCGCGGGGGCTGCGCACAGCCGCCGTCCAGGCTCGCAGCGAGTCCAGCCGCGCAGGAGCTGGGCCGACGCCCCCCGCGGGCCGGGCCGCCCCCTCCGTGAAGGGCGCAGGCGGGGTCCGTGCGGGCTCGCCCCAGAACCCCCGGCCCTTTGCGGCTTCCTGCCGGCGCTTTCCTCTGGGCGCCAAGGCGCTGGGCCCTGCCCTCTGCCTCCGCGTCCACGCGCAGTCACAGCCCCACGTGCCCGTGCACTGACACGCCCCCACACACTACACGTGCACACTGCACATTCTACACGTGCACGTGCTTGCACACTCATTCACACGCACACACAGTTCTGCACTTACACTCACACATGCTCACTCTCCAGTGCTAACACATACACTTGCTCACATGCACGCACACATGTGCACACGCCCCCCCCCCCCCGTGCTCACACACACTTACACCTGGGTGGAGTGGAGGAAGAGGGATCCCACCCACTGCTGGCGAGGCCCGGGGCGCTGAGCCCTGGCCCCAGCCCACCACTGGGGGCTCAGACCCTCCTCCTCCACTCCACCCTGGACTCTCACCCCCGTCTGCACAGAGCCCAGCACCCAGGGCCCAGGAGCCCAGGGGCAGAGCAGAGGCCGGGGGCTGCTCAAACCTGGGCCTGCGCCCTCCTCAGCCTCTCTGCAGGGTGCGGGGAGCCGCACAGGCGCCAGGGAGGGGCTTCCCAGGACCCCCCCCCAGAGCCTCCCTGGCCAGGGGTGGGCTCCACCGGCCGACTGCTGACCAGGTAGGTGTTTTGTGAGCTGCTTGTCACACCTGAGGCGGCCTGAAATCGGCTGTGGTCAGAGGATTTACACCTCGAAAATTGAAAATTGGCAAACGCTAAGAATCAAGGAATTCCCTTTTCTCTCGCTTGGAGAGCTGGTCCCCTGACATTCTGGGAGCTGCCCCCGCTGTGCCCTCCGCCCCCTTCTCACCACTTCCCACCCCTTGCCTGGCCTGGGGAGAGGAGGCAAAGGTCTGTTTACAGCAAGTTCTTTGGGAGCAGATGTGGCTCGACTATGGGCACCTGCTTCCCACAGGGGAGGTCCCAGGTTTAGTTCCCAATGCCTCCTAAAAACAAAAAGGCAAACAACAGCAAGCAAACGAGAGAACAGCTCAGGGGAGCCGATGTGGGCCAGTGGTTGAGCGCCGGCTTCCCACATTTGAGGTCCCGGGGTCAATCACCGGCCCTGGTGCCTCAAAAACAAAAAAGTTTTCAATCCCCTAGATCCTCACTTGGGTTTATTCACAAGGGGTGGGAACAGCTCTACTTGTAGATTTTGTTCCACTCATTTAAATATTTTTGTGATGTTTTAAAGAAAACGCTGGCTGTCTTCCTGGTTATTACTTGATGAAATTACAAATGTTCAGAAATTTTGCTTAAGCAGGACCTGGGGTCTAGCCTGGGAACCCAGACCCAGAGCACTGTTTCTATTTGGAAAGACGGTGCCACCCACCCCCTCCCCAGCCAATGCCGCTTTGAAGGGCGAGCTTTAGGACTTCCTACTCCGGGGGAGTGAACGATCGTGAGGACAGCTGAGGTGCCAGCTGCTCCCTAGGCCCCCGCTTTGTGTCTCCGAGTGGGAGGACTTCTGACCACTGCCGAGCGTCAGACGTGGGGAGTTGCCTTTGCCTTGGGCATTTCGGGGTGCAGGTCAAAGCCACAGGGACTAGCATTCAGGGGAGACAATTGGCTCCCCACGTCTCCCAGGCGGGCGGCACAGCAGGCTGGGCCTGAACTGTCTCTGCGAACTGAAATGCCGTCCAGCAAAAGAGCAAGTGTGAGTCCCGCTCTTAACGTGTAGCTGGCGAAATGAATTTTATATTTAGTGCCCTAGAATCCAGGAAACCTCCTACTACATAATGCTTAGGAGATACCTGCTTGGCAGGAATAAATATTTTATATCTGCTGTGTGCCTGCTGCCAAGTTTCTCTATGAATAAACAAAGAAACATTTGAGAACCATCTTTGAAAACTACTAGATGCTTAATTTTACAGGGATTTGAGCTCTCTGCCTTCAAGACGGTATTTTGCTCTAGGACCCTGAGAAAAATATGGAGTTTAGTTTCAAAATCGTATCAAAGCAGAAATTATTTTGTCATAATCATGCGTGGATGTGTGTAGGTGTGTGTGTGTATAATGCTTTGAAACCTAGACACACTACTTGTCAAAAATGCACCCACCTTCTCAGCCCCCTATGCTCCCCTCCCCTTGCCAAGGTTTGCATTTGCAGCCTAATCTTCATAAACTGGCAAACCACGTCACCTTTCTGAATCTTCTGGGAATCTGCTCCTTTGAAGCCCTGGTGAGGATATCGTTTGGGAGTGGCACAGAAAACACAAACCGGCTATAGATTTAACGCAAGACTTTATTTCTTTCTCACATAAAATCATCCAGGGCTGATAGGGCCCCACAGAGGGTGGCACCCAGGCTCACTTGCTCCTTAGCATTGCTCAGCACGGGGTGTCCACCTCATGGTACAATGTGGCTGCCGAAGCTTTAGCCCTCATGGTCATTTTCTTTCAGCATAAAAAAGGAAGGACCAAGGTCGAGTTTGCCCCTCCCTTTAAGACCATGCCCCTAAAATTGCTTCAGTCCTCCTGGTCAGAACTTGGTCACTTGGCCACACCTGGCTACAAGAGAGGCAGGGTGTAGGGCAGCTGTGTGCCCTGCTGAAAACCAGGGTCCTGTTCCTGAGGGAAGAAGGGGAAAAGCGTTGAAGAGACGGATAGGCCAGCCGCCCCCAGGAGGCTTGAGGAGAGGCATCCTGCACCCTCCTCAGGGGCTCTGGATCGTCAATCCCTCCACCCTCGAGGTTGTCCAGCCACAGCCCCATTCCCCCTGGTTCTGGAATCTGGGGCCACCTCACAGCCAGTCCTCGGGGCCTGCCACCGCCCCCACTCACCACACCCCTGCTCTCCCCACGTCTGTGTCCCCTCACCACCTCTGAGCTCCCGCCTCATCCAGGTGCTCACCCAGCAGCCTGACACCCCCACTTCCTCTCCACCCACCAGGTGAGCCTGTGTCCAGAACCTTCTCCTGTGCTTTCAGCCTCACCCACCTGCTGAGCATCCCACCAAAGGACCCCAAAGGGAGGGTCCTCAGAGCAGGCAGGAGTGTCACTTGGGGGTCATGGCCCCCACATTCGATGGAACCTGAGCTCTGCCACCCCCACCCCCCAACGGCCTTCCTTCACCTTCCAATGTCCTGGAAAGCAGGAGCGCCAGGCAGAAGCCTCCCCTTCCCAGGGCAAAGCCCCCCATGCTGACTGGACTCTGGAGCTCCCATGGCTTTTGGTTCGGTTTTATCCTGCGGTGGATTAACAAGAGGATGCGTGTAAATTGCAGCGTGTCCTGACAGCTGCGTAAGGGGGGCGCCCAATACCTCACCACCCCAGAGGGTTCTCTGCGCCCTTCCCTGCCCTCGCTATTCCAATTCCAATCACTGTAGATGACTTTTGCCTGTTCTAGAATTTCATATAAACAGCGTCCTGCAGGAGGCACCCTTCTGAGCCCGGTGCTTTGGCACTAGCAGTCCACCTTTCTGCTGCTAAGTGCCCGTCGTTGTGTGGCCGTTTATTGTTGGGTATTTCCGTGGTTTCCACTGTGGGAGATACTGCTCCCTTGAGGTCTTTTCCCTTCCCTCTTTCCTTGCCTACTTCCTATCCTCTTCCAATTCTCAGCTTACTTGTCCCGGGTTTGGGGACATGTACCTGGGGTCAGACCTCCCGGGCCAGTGGCCAGGGCTGGCTCCCTGCGCTCCCAGCGCTCTCTTGGGAGTCTCCCCCCCGCAGGGGCGCGCTCACTCTCCCTTGCCTGGGGTCTGTGGCCCCCACGATGCTATCAGTCCTGCAAGGGTGCCCCTGGTGGCTGTGGTCCCTTCTGCCTTCCCAGGACCAGCCCCCGCCGGGGGGAGGAACTACTTTCAGAGTGGATGAAGGAACCGAGGCGGGAAAGGAACGAGGGAGGACGTCCAGCAGCCGGGCGGGGGCCAGACCCCAGGGCAGCCTTGCCAGGAGCAGTCTGAGGTGGGGGAGTGGGCCCGGCGACGGGCACACCAGCGACCCGCTACCGGGTGCACGGAGCAAGGGCGGCCAGGCGGGCGCACCCCCCCAAACCCTCTCCCTCCCCTCGACTTCCTCCCTGCCCTCCTCTCCCCACTCCTACCCCACCGGCTCTCCCTCCTCTCCCCTCTCATTCCCTCCCCTCTCCCTCCTCTCTCATCTCCAGCCTCCCGTCCCCCGCACCCCCTTCACCGGCCTGCCTGCTTCTCCCCGCTCACCTGGCCTCTGCTCCTCTACTCCCTTCCCAGTAGTCCCTCTCCTCGCCCCGCCGCTCCCAGCCCCCCACGCCCCCTGCTAAGCACCCACCCGCAGAACCAGGAAGAGCCCGAGGACCCCGTGGCTCGGCTTCCGCCCGCCGCCCACCCGCAAGCCGCGCTCTGCGTCCCTCTTGGTCGCTAGGCAACCACCGGCGTCCCGGCCCCGCTCTAGGACGCGGCCCGGCCGTGGGCTGCCCAGCTCGGTGGGAAGTCTGAGGGGACGGACCCGGGCCCGGTCGCCATGGACCTGGCCATCACGGAGCACCTGGCCCGCGCCAAGAGCCATCGAGGTGGGCCTGGGGCCCGCCGCGACCCCCACCCCCGGGGACGTCCCGGCCCAGCCGCCCCGGCCTGGGGAGGCCCCGGACGGGCCGCGACCCCCGCCCTGGCAGGTCCCTGAGCCCCTGGAGGTCAGCGGCTCGAGTCCCCGCTCGTGGCGGATTTGCTGGACCAGAGCGAAATCCAAGTGCGGCGCTTTGCCAGGAAGGCCTTGGCCATTCGCGGGGGCGGCGAGTCCCGAGGCGGGGCGCGTCACGCGGGGGAGGGGGGCGTGGTGGGGACCCGGGGCCGAGCCTCGGGAGGGGCCCAGCCCCGCAGACCCCCGGCCACCGAGCGCGTCTTCCCGCCGCTTCCCGGGCAGATGCCGCCTCCCTGCAGAGAGCCTACGAGCTCATCAAATCCGCCAACCTGGGCAAGTCGGAGTTTGACCCCTCGGAAAGCTTCAGCCCCGACCTCTTCGTGCTGTGCGCGGAAGAGGCGCTCCAGGTAAGCCCCACCGAGGGGCCCCCGGGGCAGCTCCCGGATCTGGCCCGGGGCGTCCCCAGGCCCTGGACCTCGTGCTCTCCCGCAGATGGGCCAGCCGGAAGTGAGCGATGACTGCATCCAGATGTACTTCAAGGTGAAGGGCCCCGTCACGCAGTTTCTGGGCCGTGCGCACCTGTGCAGAGCCCAGCTGTGCGCCCCGAAGTCGGCCGACAACTTGGTGAGGCCCCGGGGGCAGGCAGGACCCCCCTCCCCATGCGCTCCTGCCCGCCCCCCCCCAGGCGTGAGCTGCCACGGGTGTGAGCACTGAGTTTACTTTCTTATTTGTTTGTTTGGATTAAGAAGATTTTATGTGTATAATTTAAATCTTTTTGGTGCGACAATGCACAAGCCTCTGCTAGTTCCCTTTTCTGAAATGAATGCACCCTATTTTTTCCTGAGAAGCCTTGAATCTTCTCAGAGCTTCATGTCTCCTGAGAGCACAAACTTCCACCACACCTGCAGAACTGCCCGGCTGTTTAGCAAAATTGAGTTAAATATCCAAATTCATTTTCACAGTCCCAGTGTGGTACCTGCTTCCTGCATAACCCTTTGACCTCCCCATGATCCACTCCCCCAGCCCCCCAGCCCACCACCTGGGAGGGGACTTCAGGGGAGAGGCCCCCTGGGCCCCCTATCACAGCTGCTGAGGCTGCAGACACCACCCCAATCTTCAGTGGTTTAATAGTCACCAAAGTGAAGTGCACAGTGCTGGCCATTTCAGTGGCAAGCTCAGTTTAACCAGAATCCTTCATGTCTTAGGAGGAATTTGAGAATTGTGTGACTCAGTATATGAAGGCGATCAACTTTGCCAAAGGAGAACCCAGGTAGGTACATGGGAAGCAGCTGTTTCTGACTATATGAAGCATTTAGGACCAGAGTTTACCAGCCATTCTCTTTTTGTGGGCTCTGGGGTGTCCCCCATTCTCTTGGGCTTTTGTCCAACATCCAGGGCTATCCCCTGACTCCTTCCACGTGTCCATCTGGGCAAGTTCAGGGCAGGTTCGGGGGAAAGCGCCTGCTCTCCTCCAGATCTGTGGTTTGCAGGCTGCTTTGGAGAGTCTGTTTTCCTTATCAGCCTCTATTTTGGCGGTCCCCACGGCCTCCTCATGTCGCTGCCACCTAAGACCCGCACTTGACTGGGTCAGCCTCTGGGTTTGGTGGCCCAGCCCACCATTGGCCCCCGCTACGCCACCCTCCCTGGCCTAACCGAGTCCCCGTCGAGCAGATGTCAGCTGCAGGAACTGGAGCAGTTTCTGCTCAATTAACACTTTCTTCATCAAAATAAATACCATCCTGGAAACAGTTAAGGTCACACACACACTGATATTAATACAGCGTATTTTAATAGGATGCATTTAGAGGCCACAAATAGAAATTCTAGCTTCATTTGTCCACCTACAGGGCTTTACTGGCCTGTGCTGAGCACCGCCTCCAGCCAGCCCTGCTCCAGGCTCCAGATGTTGGGGGCACCCCCTCCCCCCCACACTTACAGCTGCCCTGCATGGGGACAGGGAGGCTCTAAGGACAAGTGGGGGTTCTGGAGGGAGCCTTGCCCTGGAGCCGTCAGCAGATGGCCCCTGGGGAAGACGTGGTCAGTGCCTCTGCTGGGGGGGAGCCCTGAAGGGTTTGTACCTTCAAGGAGGGCTTGGGTGCTGGGTGGAGAGCAGCCTGGGGGCCTCCAGGAGGGGTCCCTGAGCAGGGCAGGGGTAGAGCATGGGAAAGGAGAGGAGCCAGTGACCCATGGCCATTGACTGAGAGGGGCATGAGGGCAAGGAGATTGGAGAGGAGAGGCCTCTGGAGACTCCGCCTGGGAACCACCGTCAGACTTGGGCACCCCTCCATCGTAACAGAGGGCAGGGGTGGTCGGAGCTGCCCTGCTCTTGGCACTATGCCCTTCCTTCCTTCCATGGAGATGCTAGAAGAGACACCCCCCCACCCTGGGGCCACCCCGGGCTCTGAGCCAGCAGCCCTGCGTCTGCACTCCTCCCCGCACTCATCTACCTAAGGGCCCTCAGGGCTAGGGCTAGGGTGAAGGTTTGGTCTAGGGTTAGGTTTAGGGCTAGGGCTAGGGCTAGGGCTAGGGTTAGGGCTTAGGGCTAGGGCTAGGGCTAGGGTTAGGGTTAGGGTTAGTGCAAGGGTTAGGGTTAGTGCAAAGGTTAGGGTTAGGGTAAGGGCTAGGGCTAGGTTTAGGGTTAGGGTTAGGGTTAGATTAGGGTTAGGGCTAGGGTTAGGGCTAGGGCTAGGACTAGGGTTAGGGTTAGGGCTAGGGTTAGGGTTAGGGTTAGGGTTATGGTTTGGGTTAGGGTTAGGGTTAGTGCAAAGTTTAGGGCTAGAGCTAGGGCTAGG
>JAKSZT010054542.1:217182-240295 GCA_026826555.1 Tolypeutes matacus | reverse complement strand
AGGGTTAGGGTTAGTGCTAGGTTAGTGTTAGCCTAAGTGCTAGGCCTAGGGCTAGGGCTAGGGTTAGGGTTAGGGCTAGGGTTAAGGTTAGGGTTAGGGTTAGGGTTTGGTTTAGGGTTAGGTTTAGGATTAGGGTTAGGGTTAGGGTTAGGGTTAGGTTTAGTGCACAGTTTAGGTTTAGGTTAAGGGCTAGGGCTAGGGCTAGGGCTAGTGTTAGGTTTAGGGTTAGAGCTAGGGCTAGGTTTAGGGTTAGGATTAGTGCAAAGTTTAGGGCTAGAGCTAGGGCTAGGGCTAGGGTTAGGGTTAGGGTTAGGGCTAGGGTTAGGGCTAGGGTTAGGTTTAGGGTTAGGGTTAGGGTTAGTGTTATGGCTTGGGCTCGGGCTAGGGTTAATTCTAGGTCTAGTGCTCGGGCTAGGGTTAGCGTAAGGCCTAGGGCTAGGGTTAGAGCTAGGCCTAGGGCTAGGGCTAGGGAAAGGGATAGGGTTAGGGGGAGGGCTAGGGCTAGGGTTAGGGTTAGGGTTAGGGTTAGGTTTAGGTTTAGGGTTAGGGCTAGAGTTAGTGTTAGGTCTAGGGTTAGGGTTAGGGGTAGGTCTAGGGTTAGGGTTAGTGCAAAGCTTAGGTTTAGGGCTAGTGCTAGGCCTAGGGCTAGGATTAGGCCTAGCCTCGGTCTAGGTCTAAGGCTAGGGCTAGGTTTAGGGTAAGGGCTAGGTATAGGGCTAGGTTTAGGGTTTGGGTTAGGGTTAGTTTAGGGTTAGGATTAGGGTTAGTGTTAAGGTTAGGGTTATGGTTAGAGGTAGGGTTAGGTTTAGGGCTAGGATTAGGGTTAGGGTTATCCTTAGGGCTATGGTTAGGTTTAGTGTAAAGCTTAGGGTTAGGGTTAGGGCTAGGGCTTGGGCTCAGTTAGGGTTAGGGTTAGGGCTAGGTTAGGGTTAGGCTTAGGGTTAGGGCTAGGGCTAGGGCTAGGGTTAGGGTTGGTGCAAAGGTTAGGGTTCGGGTTAGGTTTAGGGCTAGGGTTAGGGTTAGGGTTAGGTTTAGGGCTAGGGCTAGTGTTAGTGTTTGGACTAAATCTAGGACTAGGGCTAGGGATAGGGCTAGGCTTAGGTTTACATTTAGGGTTAGGGTTAGGGTTAGGGCTAGGGCTAGGGTTAGGGTTAGGGTTAGGGTTATTTAGCGTTAGGGTTAGGGTTTGGTTTAGCGTTAAGGCTATGGTTAGGTTTAGTGTAAAGCTTTGGGTTAGGGTAAGGGCTAGGGCTTGGGTTCAGTTAGGGTTAGGGTTAGGGTTAGGTTACGGTTAGGCTTAGGGCTAGGTTTCGGTCTAGGGCTAGGGTTAGGGTTAGGGCTAGGGCTAGGGCTAGAGTTAGGGTTAGTGCAAAGATTAGGGTTAGGGTTAGTTTTAGGGCTAGGGTTAGGTTTAGGGTTAGGGTTAGGCGTAGGGCTAGTGTTAGTGTTAGGAGTAAATCTAGGACTAGGGCTAGGGCTAGGGCTAGGCTTAGGTTTACGCTTAGGTTTAGGGTTAGGGTTAGGGCTAGGTCTAGGGCTAGGGCTAGGGCTAGGTTTAGGGTTAGGTTTAGGGTTAGGGTTATTTAGGGTTAGGGTTAGGGTTAGGATTATGGTTAGGGTTAGGGTTAGGGTTAGGGCTAGAGTTAGGTTTAGGGCTAGGGTTAGGTTTAGGGCTAGTCCTAGGCCTAGGGCTAGGATTCGGCCTATGCCTCAGTCTAGGGCTAGGGCTAGGGCTACATTTAGGTTAAGGGCTAGGGATAAGGCTAGGGTTAGGGTTTGGTTTAGGTTTAGTTTAGGGTTAGGATTAGGGTTAGGGTTAAGGTTAGGGTTAGGGTTAGAGCTAGGGATATGTTTAGGGCTAGGATTAGGGTTAGGTTTAGTGTTAGGGCTATGGTTAGGTTTAGTTTAAAGCTTAGGTTTAGGGTAAGGGCTAGGGCTTGGGTTCAGTTAGGGTTAGGGTTAGGGTTAGGTTCGGGTTAGGCTTAGGGCTAGGGCTAGGTCTAGGGCTAGGGTTAGGGTTAGGGCTAGGGCTAGAGCTAGGGTTAGGGTTATTTAGGGTTAGGGTTAGGTTTAGGGTTAGGGTTAGGGTTAGCGTTAGGGCTATGGTTAGGTTTAGTTTAAAGCTTAGGGTTAGGGTAAGGGCTAGGGCTTGGGTTCAGTTAGGGTTAGGGTTAGGGTTAGGTTAGGGTTAGGCTTAGGGCTAGTGCTAGGGCTAAGACTAGGTTTATGTTAATGGCTTGGGATAGGGCTAGGTTTAGGGTTTGGGTTAGGGTTAGATTTGGGTTATGGTTAGGGCTAGGGTTAGGTTCAGGGCTAGGGTTAGGTTTAGGGTTAGCATTAGGTCTATGGTTAGGGTTAGTGCAATGGTTCGGATTAGGGTAAGGACTAGGGCTAGGGCTAGGGCAAGGGTTAGGTTTAGGTCTAGGGCTAGGTCTCGCTTTAGAGTTAGTTCAAAGTTTAGGGTTAGCGTAAGGGCTAGGGCTAGGGCTAGGGCTAGGATTAGTTCTTGGGCTAGGGCTAGGGTTAGGGTTAGAGTTAGGGCTAGGGTTAGGTTTAGGGTTAGTGCAAAGGTTAGGGTTAGGGTTAGGGTTAGTGCAAAGTTTAGGGTTAGGGCTAGACTAGGGTTAGGGTTATGGTTAGGGTTAGGGTTAGGGCTAGGGTTAGGGTTAATGCAAAGGTTAGGGTTAGGGTAAGGGCTAGGGCTCAGATTAGGTTAGGGTTAGGGTTAGGGTTAGGTTAGGGTTAGGCTAATTGCTAGGGCTAGGGCTAGGGTGAGGTTTAGGGCTAGGGGTAGATTTAAAATGAGGATTAGGGTTAGGGTTAGGTTTCTGGCAAGGGCAAGGTTCAGGGCGAGGGCGAGGGCTTAGGGTTAGGGTCAGCCCTAGGATTAGGGTTAGGGTTAGGTTTAAAGTTCTGCTGTGGGCAAAGGCGAGGGCGTAGTTTTAGAGTTACGGTTAGGTTAGGGTTAGTTTTAATCGAGGGCTAGGTTTATAGCTTGATTTAGTGCAGGGAGGCCCTTCTGGCCTCCTTCCCTGACATTCCCCTTTCCCCATGTCTGCTGCTGCCACAGGAATACGTCCTGCTTTCCCCGCCCACTTCTCTGTCTTTCTGTCCTTGCCTGGTGAGCCTGCTAAGGCACAGGGAATGCCTTTGCTCCAGGAAACCCTGGCCCTTCCTGTCTATATCCCGCTGCTTTCCCCCTCCTCTCCTGGCTGTGACTGGTCAGGACACCTCCTCCTGGAAGCCCTCCTGGCGTCCCCCTCTGCTTGCCCATCCTTGTTTATCCCTGCCACAGTGTGGGCCCTCTGGTGCCTCTCCTTCTGAGAGCAAGGAGGGACCTCTAGTCGGACTCACCCGCGGAGTCTGTAGCTTGGTCTCTTCGGCTGGGGGGCAAGTGGGGCCACCAGCAGCGTCCCCCAGCAGTGCTGTGGATGGCTGTCCCCAGCAAAGGGCTGTGCAGCCCCCATGCTCAGGCTGTTTGGGCCATGGGATCTCAGACGTGGCGCGAGACAGAGGGGCCCGAGGTGCCTCCTGGGAGACACCCAGCTGGGCCTGCCTTCCCCCCAGCCTGCCCTCTGCTTCCCTCTCAGGTATTACTTCTTGGTTTTCAACGCCTCAGTCCTCTACTGGCAGATGGTGAGGCCGTTCCTCAAGCCAGGGTACCGCCACCATCTGGTCGCCAGCCTCTCCCAGATTGTCACCGTCCTAAATCAAATCGATGAAGAAGACAAGGAGTGGCGGGCTGAGCTGGCGCTGTGAGTCCCAGTTGCCCTGCCCCATGGCGCACGTGTGCTCCCCAGCCCGGGCTCAGTAAAGGATCACGTGAGGTTTCATGTTCTTGAAAACATCTGTGTCCTGGGTCGGTGGGTGGCCAATCCCTGGCTGGGGGATGAGGAAGTTACTGAGAAAAGAGTCCAAACATGGCACAAAATGGAGGCCTTATCCTCCCAGACATTGTAAGAATTACACCTTTTCACAGAGGTATAGTTAATTTATTCAATAAAATGCACACCTTTTAGGGATTCTGGAGAGTTCCCTCACACCCTAAGCGCTCCTCCCCCGGCCCACGCTGTGTGGACTGCCATACTGCAGTCTGGTCCCTTTTGTTCCAACTTCTTTCCCTCGACGCCATGTGTCTGAGAGTCATCCGTGTCGTGTGATCCGTGGCTCCTCCCGTCTCTTGCTGCGTGTGCTCCTCGTGTGCTTGAGCCTGCGTTTGTTTACCATCCCCCCCCACACCCCAGCTGAAGGGCTTTGGGTTGTTTTCACTTTGGGGCGATTGTGAGTGATTGCAAAGAACATCCATATTCAGATTTATTTCTCTTGGGAATAAGCTTAAAGTGGAGTTGTGGAGTCCCAGAGTAAATGTCCGTTTAAATGTTAACGAAACGGCCAAATGGTCCTCCAGAGAGGTCGTACCACGCCACAGTCCCGCCAGCAGGACGGGCAGCTGCGGGTGCGCCGTGGCCTCGCCTGCTCTCGGTGGTGGTCGCTGAGTGTGTGAAACCACATCGTCTGGGGGTTCCGGCTGGGGTTTCCCTGGGGCTGAGGGTGCTGGGCACCTGGGCACATGCTTCTGCGATATTTGTGTGTCCTGTTGTCGGACACGTTCGCCTGAGTCTCTCGCAGGTGTTTAATTGGGCTGGTGGTTTCGTTACTGAGCTGCAAATGTTCTTTATTGCTTCTTTTATTTTTTAGGCAATTTTTAAAGACATATTTATCTACTGTACAATCCATCCAGAATGTACATTCAGTGGCTTTTGGCATAATCACAGAACTGTGCATTTATCACTGCAATCAATATTAGAGCATTTTTATTACTCCAGAAAAAAGAAAAAACCCAACCCTTAGCAGTCACTTCTCAATCCCTCTATCCTTCCCTGGCCATATATATCCGCTAATCTGATTCCACCTCTGTAACTTTATATTTACAATTTATGTAAATGGAGTCACACAATATGAAGTGTCTGGTTTCTGTCACTTAGGGTACCTTTTTTTTTTTATAAATGATGAAAAAATATTCATATATTACTATTCACTACTGTGCATGGTTTGCTTTGGGTGTATTTCAGCTCAGATATCACCCTATTGTTACCATCTTGTAATATTAACCTACACGTGCTCTGATTCATGGAGGAGCAGCCTTACATTTGTTCTGTTAACCACACTCGTCGTCCCGTTTCATCCTTAGCTCTCTTTGCAGAGACGTTCCCAACCCTCAACTCCCCTTTCAAACACAGGCATACCCCACATTGGCGCTGCTACTTACATTCACTCCCATGTGCTAGTGTCACCTCTATTCAATTCAAAACATTCACAATCAGCCTTATTACCAGTTCTGCACAAATTAAGCCTCAGCTCCCCATTCTCTGTCCTCATTCTATCGTCCAGTGACCAGTCTTCCAGCTATTAACCCCATGACTTTGCTCATTATATTTCGTTCATATTAGTGAGATAAAAAATATTTGACCTTTTGTGTCTGTCTGGCTTGTTGCGCTCACCATGATGTCCTCAGGTTTCGTCCATGTTGTCACATGGACCACGGCTTCACCTTTTAACAGCTGAATAGTATTCCATTGTGTGCATGTGCCACCTGTGCTTATCCATTCAGCAGTTGATGGACAGCTGGGTTGTTTCCATCTTTTCACAATTGTGACTAACGCTGCTTGGGAACATCAGTGGACAGATGTCTGCTGGCGTCCCTGCTCTTAGCTCTTCTGAGTGTAATCCTAGGGGTGGGATTGCAGGATCATATGGCAGATCTATATTTAACTTCCTGAGGAACTGCCAAACTGTACCCACAGTGAGTAAGTGCTTCCCCACATCCTCTACAACACTTGTGATTTTCTGGTTTTTTTTTTTTTTTTTTAGTAGTGGTCATTCTAACAAATGTGAAATGATATCTATTGTAGTTTTGATTTTCACTTCCCTAATAGCTAGTGATGTTGGACATCTTTTCATGTGTGTGGTTTTTTTTTTTTTTTTTGCCATTTGTATTTCCTCTTTGGAAAAAAAATGTCTATTCAAGTCTTTTGCCCATTGGGTTGTTTGTCTTTTTATCACTGAGTTTCAAGATCCCTTTATATATCATAGATATTAAACCCTTATCAGATATGTGGTTTCTAAATATTTTCTCCCATTGAGTAGGCTGCTTTGTCACCTTCTTGACAAAGTCCTTTTAAGTACAAAAGCATTTAATTTTAAGGAGGTCCCATTTATTTCTTTTTCTTTCATTGTTTGTGCTTTGGGTATAAGGTCTAAGAAACCCCCTCCTACTGCAAGAACTTGAAGATGCTTCCCTATGTTTTCTTCTAGGAGTTCCTGGTCCTGGCTTTATTATTTAGGTCTTTGATCCATTTTTAGTTAATTTTTGTCTAATGTGTGAGGTTGGGGTCCTCTTTCATTCTTTTGGATGTAGATATCCAGTTCTCCCAGTACCATTTGTTGAAGAGACTGGTCGACCCAATGCAATGAGAGGGCTTGGCAGTCTGGTCAAAATTCAATAGAGGGGACGAACGTGGCTCAAATGGTTTGGCATCCGTCTCCCATATGGAGGGACCTGGGTTCGATCCCCGGGACCTCCCGGTAAAGAAAAAAAAAAAATTCAATAGACTGTAGAGGTGAGGGTCTATTTCTGAACTCTCAATTCGATTCCATTAATCCATATGTCTATTTTTATGCCAATTCCATGCTGTTTTGACCACTGTAGCTTTGTAATATGCTTTAAAGTCAAGAAGTGTGAGTCCACCAACCTTGTTCTTCTTTTAAAAGATATTTTTGGCTATTCTGGGTCCCTTTCCCTTTCAAATATATTTGGTAATTGACTTTTCCATTTCTGCAAAGTATGCTGTGGAATTTTTATTGGGATTGCATCAACTCTGTAAATCAATTTGGGGAGAATTGATATATTAACAATATTTATTCTTCAAATATATAGACATGGAATGTCCTTCCATTTGTTTAGATCTTCTTTAATTTCTTTTAGCAATGTATTGTAGTTTTCTGAATAAAGATCCTTTACATCCTTGGTTAAAGTTGTTCCTAGATATTTGATTTTTTCAGTTTATTATAAATGAAATTTATTTCTTGATTTCTTCCTCAGATTGCTCATTTGTAGTGTATAGAAACATTGCTGATTTTGTGTGTTGATCTTATACCCCGCCACTTTGCTGAACCCGCTTATTAGCTGTAGTAGTTTCATTGTAGATTTGTTTGGACTTTTCTAAGAATAGGATCACGTCATCTGTGAATAGTGAGAGTTTTACTTCCTCTTTTCCAATTTGGATGCCTTTAATTTCTTTTTCCTGCCTAATTGCTCTAGATAGGAATTCTAGCACAATGTTGAGTAACAGTGGTGACAGTGGGCGTCCTCGTCTCGGTCCTGATCTTAGAGGGAAAGCTTTCAGTCTCTCACCATCGAGCATGTTGTTGCCTGACGTTTTTCATATATGTCCTGTATCACGTTGCGGAAATTTCCTTCTATTCCTATCTTTCTAAGTGTTTTTATCAAGAAAGGATGCTGAATTTTGTCAAATGCCTTTTCTGCATCCATAGAGATGTGATTTTTCTCCTTTGCCTTGTTAATGTGGTGTATTACATTAATTAGTTTTCTTGTGTTGAACCACCCTTGCATACCTGGGATAAAACCCACTGTATCATGGTGTATAATTCTTTTAATGTGCTTTTGGATTTGGTTTGCAAGTATTTTGTTGAGGAATTTTGCATCTATATCCATTAGAGAGATTTGTCTGTAATTTTCTTTTCTTGTAGTATCTTTATCTGGTTTTGGTATTAGGGTAATGTTGGCTTCATAGAATGAATTAGGTAGTGTTCCCTTCTCTTCAAGTTTTCAGAAGAGTTTGAGCAGGATTGGTATTAATTCTTCTTGAAATGATTGGTAGAATTCACCTGTGAAGTCATCTGGTCCTGGGCTTTTCATTTTGGGGAAGTTTTTGATGACTGATTCAGTTTCTTTACTTGTGATTGGTTTGTTGAGGTCTTCTGTTTCTTCTCCAGTCACTGTAGGTAGGGTGAGTGTTTTTAGGAATTTGTCCATTTCATCTAAGTTGTCTATTTGTTGGCTTATAGTTGTTCATAGAATCTTCTAATGATCTTTCTTATTTCTGTGGGATCAGTGGTAATGCCCCCACCCCCCGGTTATGATTTATTTGCATCTTCTCCCTTTTTCTCTTTGTCAGTCTAGCTAAAGGTTTGTCAATTTTGTTGATCTTCTCAAAGAATCAACTTTCGATTTTGTTGATTCTATTGTTTCATTTTTGTTGTTCCCAATTTTATTTATTTCTGCCCTAATTTTTGTTCTTTCTTCCCTTCTGTTTGCTTTGGGGTTAATTTGCTATTCTTTTTTTAGTTCCTCCAGGTGTGCAGTTGGGTCTTTGATTTTAGCTCTTTCTTCTTTTTTAATATAAGCATTTAGGGCTATAAATTTACCTCTCAGCACTGTCTTCACTGCATCCCACAGGTTTTGATATGTTGTATTCTCATTTTTATTTGTCTTGAGATATTTACTGATTTCTCTTGAAATTTCTTCTTTGACCCAATGATTGTCTGAGAGTGTTGTTTAGTCTCCATGTATTTGTGAATGTATCTGTTCTACTCCTGTTATCGATTTCCAGCTTCATTCCATTATGATCAGAGAAAGTGCTTTGTATTATTCCAGTCTTTTAAAATTTATTGTGACTTGTTGTGTGACCCAACATGTGGTCTATCCTGGAATAAGATCTATAAGCACTTGAGAAGAATGTATACCCTAATGATTGGGGTGCAATGCTCTGTGTATGTCTTTTAGGTCTAGTTCTTGTATTATTTAAGGTCTGTTTCTCTATTTATCCTCTGTCCAGACATTCTATCCAATTATGAGAGTGTTGTATTGAAGTCTTTGATTATTACTGTGGAGATGTCTATTTCTGCCTTCAGTTTTGCCAGTGTTTGCCTCATGTGGGGCACTCTGGTTAGGTGCATAAATATTTATAATTGTTATTTCTTCTTGGTGAATTTAGTCTTTTATTAATATATGATGTCCATCTTTTAAAAAAATTTATCCCCCCCCCCTTTGCCACTTGTGCTCGCTGTCTGCTTTCTGTGTACATTCGCTGTGCATTTTCTCTGTGTCTTGTTTGTCTCCCTTTGTTGCATCAGCTTGCTGTGCCAACTCTCCACGCAGGCTCAGGCTCTCGGCTCTCCATGGGCGCGGGCAGCTCGCCCTCACCAGGAGGCCCCGGGAACTGAACCCAGGGCCTCCGACATGGCAGACGGGAGCCCAGCCTATTGAGCCTCAGCCGCTCCCCTCTTCATCATTTTTTAACAGTTTTGCGTTTAAATCTATTTTGTCTGATACTAGTGTAGCTACCCTTGCTTGTGTTTGGTTACTGTATGCATGGAATAAGTTTTTCCAGCCTTTCACTTTCAGTCTGTTTGTATCCTTGGGCCTAAGGTGAGTGTCTTGTAAATAGCAAATAGGTGACTCATATATTCTCATCCATTCTGGCAGTCTGGTATCTTTTGATTGGGGAGTTCAATCCATTAATATTCACTGTTATTACTGTAAAGGCATTACTCACTTGATCCATTGCGTCCTTTGGCTTTCTGTTGTCCTATCTTACTATTGTCTGGCTTTTTACCCTTTTAGTTACCCTCACTAATGATCTTCCTTTCTACACTCTTCTCCAAGTCTCTCTCTCCTGTTTTTCCCTTTCAGGCTGCAGAACTCCTTTTCTTGTAGAGCTGGTCTCTTGGTGACAAATTCTATGTTTCTGTTTATCTGTGAAAACTATACTCACCCTCATTTTTTAAGGACAGTTTTGCCAGATAAAGTATTCTTGGCTGGCAATTTTTTTCTTTCAGTATCTTGGTTATGTCATACCACTGCCTTCAAACCCCCATGGTTTCTGATGAGAAATCAACACTAAGTCTTTTTGTTTATTTGTTTGTTTTGTTTTGTTTGAGGTACTGGGGGCTGGGGATTGAACCCAGGACCTCGTACGTGGGAAGCTGGCACTCAACCACTGAGCCACATCGGGCCCCCTGAGTTGTTGAGTTTTTTTTTTTTTTTCCCATTTGTTTTGTTTGTTTGTTTGTTTTTTGTTTGTTTAAAGGAAGCACCAGAACCCAAACCCAGGACCTCCCATGTGGGAAGCAGGCGCTCATCTGCTTGAGCCACCTCCGCTCCCCACACACTGAGTCTTACTGGACATCCCTTGCGTGTGATGGGTCACTCTCCTCTTGCTGCTTTCTGAATTCTCTCTTTTCTCTGGCACTTGACGTTCTGAATAATCTGTGTCTTGGAGTAGATTTATTCTAGATTTATTCTGTTGAGAGTACACTGTCCTTCTTGGATATGACTATTTATGTCTTTCATAAGAGTTGGGAAATTCGGGGCCATTATTTCCTCAAATATTCTTTCTACCCCTTTTCTGTTCTCTTCGTGTTCTGAGACACCTATAACATGTTTGTGTGCTTCGCACTGTCATTCAACTCCCTGAGACCCTGTTCAATTTTCTCCATTCTTTCCTCTGTATTTGTTTTTTCAAGTTTAGATGCTCTCTTCTAACTCACTGATTCATTCTTCTGCCATTGCAAATTTGCTGCTGTATGCCTCTAATGTATTTTTAATCTCATCCATTGTGTCTTTCATTCCCATAGGATCTGTTACTTTTCTTTGCAAGCTTTCAAATTCTTCTTTATGCACACCCAGTGTCTTCTTAATATCTTCTCTCTGTTTAGCCATATTTTCCTTCAGGTTCTTGAACTGATTCAGGAGATTTGTTTGAAGATCATAAATTAGTTTTTTTAAATCCTGTGTCTCACCAGGATTTTTAATTTTTTCCTTTGGCTGGGCCATATCCTCCTGTTTCTTAGTATGGCTTGTAATTTCTGGCTTCTGTCTAGGCATCTGATTATGCTGGTGAGTTTACTCTGCTGGTCAATTACACTCTCTTGCCTAAGACTTAATATTTTTTTGGTTTTGTTTTACAGCTGTTCTTTGATTCTTGATTCAATTTATTCTATGTCTTTAAAATTGCCCATGTTTAAGCTATGAAAAAAGGACCAGGGATCCACTAATGAGGCACAGACAAGATCCGGGGGGCCTGGGGGTCAGGGACAGGAAAGATGCCAGAAAGCCTTTTTTCCCCCTTCACTTTCCTGGCCTGCCAGCAGATAGTGCTCCTTGGTGAACCTTTCCCTGGAGTCCTAGGAGGAGGGAGGGTGACTTTTTCAGCCTCTGCCGGGAGGTGTTGAGACAATGGGAACTTTTCTGGGCCAGTTTTTTTTTAATGTACTTTTTTTCCCCCAAAGGTACTTAGATTACATAAATGTTACATAAAAAATATAGGGGTTCCCATATGCCCCGCTCCCTAGCCCTCCCACATTTTCACCACATTAACAATATCCTTCCATTAGTGTGGTACGTTTGTTACAATTGATGAACACAGTCTGGAGCATTCCCACTAAGCATGGATTATAGTTTACATTGTAGTTGACACTCTCTCCCACTCAATCTTGTAGTTATGGCCAGATATATAATGGCCTGTATCTGTCATTGCAACGTCATTCAGGACAATTCCCAAATCCCGAAAATGCCCCCACATTACACCTGCTTTTCCCTCTCCCTCTCCTCAGAACATCCAGTGACTGTTGCCTCCACATCAATGACATAAATTCTTCCACTGCTAGAATCACAATAAGTCTATAGTAGAACAACAGTAAGTCTGCTCTAGTCCATCTTTCATTCCCCAGTTCTGAGGATTCTGGGATGGTGATGCCCACTCCACCTCTAATTGAGAGGTGGCTTAAATCCCGTGGGGCAGATGGATGGGACTATCTTGCTTGAAGTTGCAGATTCTTTGTTCCTTGGGATGGTCATTGTCCATCATCATCTCCTTGTTAGTTGTCCTGGGTGAGTCCGATGAACTGGAGCATAGGTGTTGCAACTCTGTTGAGATTCAGGGTCCAGTTGGCACATGGACAGCCCAAAGATTTAAGTCTCTTGGACGTACACCTACCAACTCTAGTACTAGCTATAGATTCAAATAGAAGTTGCAGAAGAGCCATGTGTAGGGAAACCAGAACTGAGTCCAGCTGTCACACTGGGGAACATAAATTCCAAAGTAGGGCCTGCTGGCAGGGCACCAAACTCCTGAGCTGTCTGCCCTGTTTATAGTGTCTGGATGTCTCCAGACCCCCCAGGAGACACTATTTGAGGTAGTATTTACTGTGGCAGTCAATGAGATCCTGCTGAGAAGTTCATAAGCGTAACCTCTGGAATGACCTCCCATCTCACTTTGAAGTCTCTTAGCCATATAAATTCATTCGTCTTTACCCTTTCCCCCTTTTGGTCAAGGTCTTTTTCCAGTTGTATTGCTAGCAATCCCTCGGTGCCAGGGAGACTCATCACTGAGAGTCATGTCCCACACTGTGGGGAAGGTAATGTATCTATATGCTGAGTTTGGATGAGAGAGAGGCCACATTTGAACAACAAGGAGACTCTTGGGAGGTAACTCTGGGGCACCCTAAAATACTAGGCTAAGTTTTGATTTCAAAAGTAAAGGTTCATAAGTACAGTCATCAATATCAAGGGCCCGTCAACGGAACATCCTCCTTCACTAGGCACTGCCCCTATACTTGGGGGATTCTTGCTGTTCCATTAGAGAATGTGGCAGAGCTCCCCGGGATGGGAATTTGATATTCTTTTGGTTATTGTGTGAATCTCCACCCGCTATGACAATGCCCCATGAACACTTGAACATATTTATATGCCTTATACGTATGCCCAGGTGAGACCCTGCCATGTATCCCCCGTCACCGACACCCTGCACCAATGACCTTCCTCTGTCATAGTTGTAACCCTTCTGTGATCCAAAACTTCTTCAAAAATGAAGCCAACAAAATAACCAAATATAATTAATAAGAAAAGGAAACAATGATAGTTCTTAAAATAAAATACAAAAAATTTAAAAATATTTGGAATAATAAAAAATAATGAAAAAATTTAAAAACATTTATACATTATGTCTTTCATCACTGTAAGTTCTGTTGTGTTCTATGTACAGTGACATTTTCTTCCATTTATTCTCCCAGTGTCTTATTGTTTTCTATAACTCAAAAATAATAAGACAAACAACCCATTTAAAAAATGGGCAAGTGACTTGAAAAGATAGTTCTCCAAAGAAGAAATACAAAGGGCTAAAAAGCACATGAAAAGATGCTCAACATCACTAGCTATTAGGGAAATGCAAGTCAAAACTACAATGAGATACCATCTTACACCCATTAGACTGGTCGCTATTCAGAAAAGAGGACTACAACTTTTGGAGAGGATGTGGAGGAAAGGGAACTTTTATCCACTGCTGGTGAGAATGTAGAATGGCGCAGCCACTGTGAAGGACAGTTTGGTGGCTCCTCAGGAAGCTAACTATAGAACTGCCATATGATCCAGCAATCCCACTGCTGGGTATATACCCAGAAGAATTGAAAGCAGGGACACGAACAGATATATGCACACCAATGTTCATAGTGGCATTGTTCACTATTGCCAAAAGTTGGAAACAACCCAAATGTCCATCAACAGATGAATGGATTAAAAAAAATTGTGGTGTATACATACAATGGACTATTACTCAGCTGTAAGAAGGAATGCAGTGTAAACACACGGGACATGGATGAATCTTGAAGACCTTATGTTGAGTGAAGCTAGCCAGGCACTGAAGTACAAATATTACATGACCTCACTGATATGAATTGAGCAAACTGAGCAGACTCACAGAGCTAGAGTCTGGAAGACAGGTTTACAGGAGACAGAAAGGGAGTAGAGGGTTGTGAGCCAATGGTCATAAGGGAAAACCTATGATAAGGTGGAAGGGTGCAGTTGTGAAGTGAAGGGGCATTACAGTGGTGCAGCGATGCTGTTGGGTTGGGTGGTTGCTGGCCTGTGAGGGGGGTAAGGTGGGGAGGGTTGGTTAGACTGTCCATGGAACTGGGAGGAGGGTTGGGGGAGGGAGCAGGTAAACTCGGGATTTGCAGGTATGTGGTTGAAACTACAACACTGGGAATGTTCTTTTGGAAAATATGGCAGGGGAGGGTTGCTGGTTTAGGGTGTTGGATGTGGGGGGCATGCAGGACAGGGAGCACCCGGGGCAGGCTTCTAGGGAGTGTGTGAGTGATCATTTTGGCATAGTGTGTGTATCAGTGGGTGGAGACCCACACAATGAACGGGAAGGTGTTGGACTCCTATCCTGGGGAGTCCTGCTGTGTTCTCAGATAGAGGGATGGGAGTCTCTCGAGAGCACAGGCAGTGCCTAATAGGGGAGGACAGACCAGTGTGTCAAGCCATCAGTGTTGTTGCAAATAAGTATGAATCTTGTTCTTCAAGGAGTGAGGCCTGGTGGTTGCCATGGGTCCTGAGGGGGGTGGGGAGGGAGGAATAGAATAGGTGGAACATGGGGCATTTGGGGGAGATGGAATTGTACTACATGATCTTGCAATGATGGATACAGGCCATGATAAATTTCATCAAAATTTAGGAAAATGTGTGGTCCAAAATGTAAACCATAATGTAAACCATTGACCATGGTTAGTAGCAATGCTTCAATGTTTGCACATCAATTATAACAAATGTTCCACCCACATATAAAATGTTATTAATAGGGGAAAGGGAAAAAGGGGGAGAACTGGAGCTGGGGCTCAATGCCGTGCTTTGCTGTTGAAACTCCTGGAGCAGAGTCCCTGCCCGGCCCTCCACACACCCTCCCCCTCCGCTCTCCATCAGCTCAAGGGTGAGTAGCCCTCAGTTTTCCTTTCGGCATCTTGGTCTCTCTGTCCCACTCCCTCCTGGACAATGTGCTCTGGAGCGCTGCTGCCCACCCCACCCCCTGCTTTCCTAAGAGAGCTGAGCCCTGCCCGCCCACTCCAACGCCGTCTTCCCAGAACTCCTCCCTGTATTCTTGATGCCACTGCTTTGGCTGATGTTCATTTTGCAAACATTGTCTTCTACTCTGGGCTTGGCTTTTCCTTTTCACCGTGTGTCTTCTGAAGAACAGCAGATGCTTAATGTTGGTGAAGTCCAATCTCTTGATATTTCCCGTTTATGGTTATTCATTTTTTGGTGTGTCCTACCTAAGAAATCTTTGTCTGCCCTAAGATTGTGAAGAATTTTCCTATGTTTTCTTTGAGATGCTTTACAGTTTTTGTTCTTATATTTAGGACTGTGATGCACTTCGAGTTAGGGGTTGAGGTTTATTTTCCCCATGGATATCCAGTTGTTTCAGCACCATTAGTTGAAAAGTCATTCCTTTCCTCTGTTGAAATTTATTGGAATTATTTTTTCAATCACCAGTGATGCTGCTTTCGGATGACTTGATAACAAGTCTCTGCTTGTACAGAAAGATGAGACACCACACAGTTTTGCTTCTTTTCCCCTACCCCCTTCTCTCTCCCCATTAGATAACTATCTTTCACTGCCAGGGTGGGTACCATTCATTTCTGTTCAATAGTTACACTTAAGGGTTTTGTGTCATGTCTGAAGTTTGTTTCTAAAAATCGAAAACCTGTCAGCAGCATTTACAGTGTCGTGATTATGTGGCTGTTACAACCTGTGATGGCTTGAAGCTGGGTGGAACCCAGAAAATCCTGTCTTAAAGCTGATTCATTCCTGTGCTGTCAGCCTACTGTGGGTGGGACCTTTTGATTAGACTCAGTTAAAGGGCCTCACTCCTGATTAGATCACCCCGTAGTAGTCCTTATAAACCGAGGAATAAGAAGCCACAGACACAGAGAGAAGCCTCTGCGAGTTGACGGAGCCAGGAGAGAGAAAAGCCATAGGTGGAGCAGCTCAAAGCTGAAGCAACAAGGCCCGGAGAAGAGGGGAGAGACAGTGGGCCCTGCCGTATGCCTGAGGACCACAGCTGAGCTCGGGGAGACAGTGAGGCTGGAGGAGAAGACGGAAAAAGGCAGAGCCACCCTTATGTCTGCCCCGGGGCAGGAGCCCGGGATCGCTAGCAGCTAACCTTTGGGGAGAGAGTGTCACCTGATGCCTTGATTTAGCTCCGTGGCCTCAGAACTGTCAGCCTAACCTAGTAAGTCCCACTGTAAAAGCCGACTCATTCCTGGTACGTACCTTTATCAGCCTTTAGCAAACTAAACACAGCTGAAGCCGGTGTTCTCACTGGACTCAAAGCCAAGGCCATATGACCCTGGCTCAGGGTGTTAAAAATTTACTTTGGTAAAATTTGAAAGTAGTTAGACTTGTTAGCAAAATAAAGTAAGCTGAAATGAGCACAGACCTCCCGGGTCCCCTGTGGGCACTTTAGGGGAGAATGCCCTGGGCGTTGCTGGGGTGGCAGAGGGCAGGGCCGGGGCTTTTTTCAGACCTGAGGGTGCAAAGGGGCTGCATGTCAGTGGTCTGTGCCAGTGGTCTGTGGGGAGAGCCCTCAGCTGCTTCTGTGTCTGGGGCAGCACCTTGTGCAGGCCAGTGCAAGAGTGGGCGTCCACAAACAGAAAAACCAGAGAATCAGAGGACACACGCGGACGGGAAAGCCAGAGAATCCAGAGGACGCTCGCGGCGGGAAAGCCAGAGAATCCAGACTGAAGTTTGCGTCTGGGTCCTGCAGGCGCTGATCACTTTTCTATGGCAATTTTGTGATCTTTTTAAAGAATATAAATAGGAGCTTTCTTTAAAGTGCCATTTTCAAATGTCCTAGTAATTAAAATGCAGATAATTCCCCTTTCCCTCTTGTTGGCTGTAGCCTGACTTCCCCTCCCTGCTGGCCCTGCCAGTGAGCCTCGGACACCGTGGCTGGGGCCGATGGAGCTAGTAGATGCCTGGGTGTCTTTCTGGAGTTTGTGGAACATAAAAATAATAAAAGTAGTAAAAAAGAAAATAAAAGTGGAATAAACTGGTTGTTAGACATTGCAGCAGCAGAAGACAATTTCAAGCAAGGCTAATACCTACTATTTTTATATTGTGTAGGGAACTTCTCGAGTGCTATCTGGATGCTGGGAGAAAGGAGGAGGCGGCCAAGCTTTGTTCCATTGTAATGCTGTTCATAAAAGCTAACGTGCCACAGAAATATCGGCAGCTATTTTCTGTTATGGTAAATTGACATGAATAAATGTAGGTGTGAGAAGTAGCTTTCTTAAAAGCCATTGCTCAGGAGCCTGTGTGCAGGAACAGCAAATGAGTTCTTCAGTTAAGAGATACGAAGACACACATGGACAGACAGAGGAATGAAACACATGTAAACAAAAAGAAGTAGAATGCATTCCTTGCAAGCACATACATAAACTTGGCTTTTTGAAATCAAACAAAATTATTTTCCTTCATTGTTAACCGTTTGACTATTTACATTGTGACAGCATTGAATAAAGAAAAAGAAGTTCATAGAACATTTTGTAATGATGCAGGCAATACTGCAAGGGTGCGTTTGAAAAGCATTCATCATCATTTTTATGTATAAGGGAATCAGGTTATACTGAGAAACTAAATACAAAACATAGTTCATAGAAGATACCTCTTAGTTACAGGTGTTACTTTTATAGGAGGAATTTTTGCAAAATAATAGCTACATACAAAATCAGGCTCTCTACCTACGTGTTTAAATTCAGTGAAGAGTCTGGTCCTTTTATGGCAGGTCCACTACAAGCTGACAGAGGAGTCTTGGCTGAAAGAAGAATCGAAAGCTTGCATGAGCCTGACTGTCACCTTCCTCATCAACACTCTAAAGGCGTACGTGGCTGTGGGAGGGAGAGCAAGAGTCCACTTTTGCAGCGGCCGCTCCTGGGAACCTCTTCCCCTGCCGGGCACCGCATTGGGCGCGGGGGGGAGGGAGGGTTTGGCGTGGCAGGCCAGGTGGGAGGGCCTGGGATGGCAGAGGGTCTGGCACCTGCAGGAGCAGCTGGCAGCCACGGCCCGTCCCCCACCTGACACCAGGAGGCTCGGGCAGCGCACGGGCCGGCTCCCGGAGCCCAGGGGAGAAGGCGGTTGAAGGGGCTGACCACTCCGCTGCGGCTGCCAGGTCGCGGCTGCTGGCACTTCAGACCCGACCACGAGATGGAGCAAAGCACTGTGGGGTGGGGTAGAGTGAGGTGGGGAGTTGCACCTGGGAGGAGGGAATTAGGTGCGAGGAGATCATGGGACGTGGGAGGGCAGGGGGCACCAGCCCCAGGCCCCGAGCAGGCGTCGGGAAGGCCGGGCCCCTGCAGGTGGGCTCTGAGCGGGCCCACTGCTGGCGGAGGGGCTGGCCACGTTGTCCTTGGATGCTGTGCATGTCTCAGGGCCTTGGCGGAGGAGGAGTCCACGGACACAGGGCTGAGTCTAGACTCCCATCCAGTAGAAACACAGGCGCACAAGCTCAGGGTTCCTTTCAGGATAAACTGAATAAAGCTGACAAGATTTTTTGCTTATTTAATGTTTGGACTAATCCTAGGAAACTGGATAAAAGCGAGTTACCAGAAGACGCCAGCGCAGTTCTGAAGAAAGCCTATAGGCATCTGAGTTCCTACAGCCAGCAGCGCTCACCTGCCGTCAGAGAAGAAATGTGAGTGCCCAGCGCTGCACTGGCTGAGCTCAGGCACGTGCGGCTGGTTTTCAGAGAAGCAGCGGCAACCTTCCCGCCAGGAGTCCCTGTAGAGCTCTCAGTAGATCTCTTGCAAGGCTTTTTTTGTCTAGCATGTTATGCTGTTTTCTGACCACTTAGGATATATAACTTTGTACCCTACTTTTAAAAATCAAATTTAATATGTTAGGAGAGCCTTTCTCAAGTCATTGCATCTTCCCACACGTCTGAGTCATTGCTAAGGTCCGTCATGTCGGAGAGCAAAGTGATTCTTAAACCGTCCCTGGCTGCTGTTTGTGCTGCTTGCAGAAGCGACCTGCGCTGGGCAGCTCTGCGGTGCAGTGAGTCCCGGAACTGGACTGGCCTGGATGCCCCAGAGCAGGTCACGCAGCCCGAGGCAACAGCTGCCTGGGGTGTGGCATAGTCTCGCAGCCCAGTCCCACAAAGGCACTGCGCAGCCTCCGCAAAAGGGGTGGCTGAAAGTCTCTTCCTGTCTTTGTCGTGATTTGCACGTCTCTGATTACTAACGTGGCTAACGCTTAGCCTTGCCTGGTGCCATCGGAACTGCCACGTTTGAGAAATTATCTGCTGAGGTCTCAGCGGTTTTCTCACCAGTACATTCCTATAATATGAAACATTTCGACCCTTTGCCAATAATCATAATTTTGGAATATTTTCAGTTTACAGTTTGGTAGTTGTTTGGGGATGTATTAGTTATCTATGACTGCATAACAAGTCATCAGCAGCTCAGCGGCTGGCAGGAGGCACTTATGACCTCCCTGTGTCTTCATGGATCCCACAGGCTGCAGTCAAGGTGAGCCCTGCAGTCAGGGCTGCGGGCTCACCTGGAGGTCGGCTTTTTGTAGTTCAGTTGACAATCCCTGCCTATTAATTAGAGGTGCTAACTGGAGTGTTTTAGCCATTTATATTTAATGGGATTTGATATGCTTAGTTGAAATCTACCATCTTGATATTTTGTCTTCTGCTTGTCCCATATGTTCTTTATTACCTTTTTCATCCTTTTCTTCCTTCTTTTTGGATTAATTGGGTATTTCTTATGAATCCATTTAATTCTCACTTATTGGCTTATTAAGTATGCATGACCTTAAATTTTGGTGGTTGCATTGACATTAACAATACACATTGTTGTCTTATCATAGTCTCCTTTGGATCATACTAAATTTCTTCAATTGTATGTAGTAGGAGAACATTCCAACAGAATGCCTCCACCCTTCCCAGCACCTGGGCTGTGGTTGTCATGCTTTTTACCTCTATCTCTAGTATAGTCCGTGCAGTATGTTATTATTGCTTTTAGTTTAAAAGTCAATTACCTTTAAAGAGATTTAAATAATAAAGGAAAAAGAGACTTAAGAAAAATACATTTTGTAATTACCCACATAGTCACTATTTCTGGTGTTCATTTTTTGTCTAATCTCTTATAATCCCATGCAGGATATTTTCCATCTCATGCATTGTAGCTTTCACCTCTAGAAGTGCTACTTGAGTCTTTTTTGTTTTCATGTCTCTCCTTATGCTCTCTCCTCTGCCTTCTTTACTATATGGAAAATAGACTAGAATGTCTTTGCATACTAATTCTACCACCTGTTTTGTTCCAGGGTCTGTGTCAACTGATTGATATTTCTCTTCAGCATGGATTATATTTTCCTGGTTCTTTGCATGTCTGGTAATTTTTTAATGGATGCAGACATTGTTCATTTTACTTTGCTGGGTCCTGGATGTCTTTGTAATACTTACATATTCTTGAGCTCTGTTCTGAAATGCAGTTAAATTACTTGGAAACAGTCTGATCCTTTCAAGGCTTCTTCTAAGTGGTGTTAGATGTGCCCAGAGCAGCCTTTTCTAGGGCTAATATTGTCCCACTGGGGCCCTTCTGCATATTGTACCCTGTACGTCACCTCTTAGGGCTGGTGGGAATGTGGACCTTGCCTGGCCCGTGTGACCCCCAGGGATGTCCTGCCTCCTCCTTCCTGGTGCTTCTTCCCTGGCCTGGGTGCTTTCCTCACCCACATGCGCTGATGGCAGAGCCACCCATGGAGTGCTTGGTGCAGCTCTCTTCTCTCTAATGGTCTTTCTTCCCCAAATTCTCAACTCTGTCTCCTCACTTGAGGTCGACTGCCAGGCTATGCTTGGATTCCCACTCCCCACCCCCTCCCACACTGGCCTGGAGTTTTTTCCATGCATCATGCTGAAACAACTGTAGGGTTCCCCCCATTTCTCTCCCCTTTGCATGAATAGCTATCCTGCAGTTGCATGAATAGCTATCCTGCAGTGCCTGTGGTTCATTGTCCGGGAACAATTGCTTTTGTCTGTTTTCTGATAGTTTGTAAGGCTGAAGGTTAAATCTCTTTCCCATTGTTCGACCATGTTTGAAAGCAGAGACTCTCCTTTCATGTGTTTTTAAGATAAAAGCGTATTTAATCATGCCTCTTAACTGTTTATTTGTATTTTTAAAAATGTCTTTATCTGTCTCTGCTGTCTGGGTTAAGTTCTCTGTACTTCCAGTCCCCCAGTGTCTCTCTTTTTCTGTGCAGGCCAGACTTTATCAAGTATAGGAGCCTTTAGTTCTCTTGTGTCTGTGCCCCGTGTCCCTCTGACATCACTGGTGTCGTAACGAGCTATCTGTGCAGATGAACACCGTTGGCGGCGCAGCGCGGTCGGCTGTGCTCCACATGCAGGGTGGGGGCCGCTTCTGATCGGATGAACAACGGTACAAGCTGCAGAGAACACCCCCAAACCGCCACCACGTGTTAGGGGGCCGAGTGCTGAGTTTGGAGTCAGGAGAGCTTTGCCATCTGCTTTGCCCCGTACGCTAGGAAGGCCCCCTTTCCTCCCGAGCCTGCACTGCCTCACCTGTAAATGCAGGTGCTCATACCTGCCAGGCAGAGCGGCTGTGGTGTTTGGAACAGATGCAAGGGCTGCAGCCACATCCTCGTGCTTCCGCTGGAGCCGCAGGCTCGCGCTGGCCTGAGGACCCGCCGGGCGATGTGCTCAGCTGATGTGCGGAGCTATTCTTGATTTCTGCAAAATCTTCTGTTAGTGCCCGGGGCGGGAGGGAGGTTCTGATAGTACAGCTTGGAGGCTGGATTTGGGGACAGTCACAGGAGGATTTGGGGCAAAACGGGCGGTCCTGGCCGTCTCATCTGAAGACACGGCTCCCAAATACTTCCCCACCTGAATTGAGTATAGATCCTTCACAGTGTCATTTGCATATTAAGAAATTGCCAGTCTGTCAACTTCCCCATTTTTGTATTATTTTAAATACCTATAGTTTCTTTTTTATCACTCTTTCTTGCTATATTATTATATTTATATTTCCTGCCTCTGATTGAACAATGATGGAATGTTTTTCAATCTCACGGTTGTCTTTTTCCTTTCATACTCCCATCGATTCATTACTGGTTTGTTCATTTGTTTCCAGAATTCTTTTGCTTTTTGAATTAGCTCGTCTTTCATTGATCTTGAAATGCGTGGAGGTCAGTTCTGGATGCATCTCAGACCTAAAGAAAATTGAAAACATGGTAAGTTGCCGAATGCTTCTACAAATGGCAGGTGCTTATTGTGGGTCAGAACACAAAAGGCATAACTGCCACGAAAATGTGTAGAGCAGGTAAATTTCCTTCGATCTTTTTAATGTACATTTTACGTGGTTGAGATTATTTTATATTTGCATTGTGCTCTTTTCTATTTACCTGATGCTGCAGCCGCTAGTCCACACCATTCCCAGGTGTGTATAAAATTCACCTAATGATGGCACATCTCAAAATATTCATGATCATAACTTACTCCCCCAACCCAGGGGCATTTAAATTATATAGATTTTTTAAAAAAATTTATTACATAAAATGCTACAATGAATATTTTGTGCCTAAAACTTTATTCTGCATTTAGAATTTTTCCCCTAAGATAAGTTCATTGACATGAAATTACTAAGGAATCATCACTTCTAAGATTTTTTTTAGGATATATTAAAATATTGCCTCCAGAAAAAGTGTATGCTCCCACTAAAAGTCTGTGAGAGTGCATGTTTCAGGTTTATTTGTTGTTTAGTTTAAAAAAATGGAAGGTCTCTTCCACAGAGCAGAGGTTTGTTTTAGCAGCTAAAATGGACAGAGTCAAGTGTTCCACATAATATTTACCAAACTGGGTGTTGGCTGCAAACCGGGGGAGTAAGTTAAGGCGGCGATGCCCTGGGAGCAGCGGGGCGTGCGCGGAGGGTTTGCTTGCCACTGCCTTAGAGCTGCCTGTCCAGCCCACTCACCTGTGAGTGTTTGCGTGCGCTGGCGCCAGGAGCAGCACAGAAAGCCACAAGGTCGCCGCCCCACGTGGTACAGACCTGAGCAGTCGCCGTCACAATCAAAGCTGCTACCTGGGAATGGTCGCCTAGGAGAAATAGAGCTTTATTGGTTTCTGGCCTCCCACCTGGGGGCGGGGCTGGTGGCGCTGTGGGTGGAAGAGCAGAGGAAGCTGGAGGCGGCCTGGAGGCTGGAGGCGGCCTGGAGGCTGGAGGGCGGCCTGGAGGCTGGAGG
>JAKSZT010054542.1:181694-192311 GCA_026826555.1 Tolypeutes matacus | reverse complement strand
CACCCTGAGGGCTCCACCTGTGCCCTCCACCTGTGACCCGAGGACTCACCTGTACCCTGAGGGCTCCATCTGCACCCTGAGGGCACTGCCCCAGTGGCCACCTTGCACACTCTGTAAATAGTCAGGAGAACCCAGGCCGGTGCCAGTGCCCAGGTCTCTAGGACTGTGCCCTTCACTAGGAGTTGCACCCTAGTCCCCACCTAAAGGAAAAGCACTCAGCACCTGAACAGGAGGCTTCCTGTGCCCTGCTGGGACTGGGGGCACCCCCTACTCCCTCCAGTCATGGGGGCTGCTGGGCCAGCACACCTGAGAGCTGCTGGGCTCCGGGGTGCTGTCTCACCTGGCCCTGTGGTCTCACCTGGCCCCACTCTCCAGCAGCCTCAGGGCTGCTCAGGCACAGAAAGGGCAGGAGCACGCTGGTGCAGGTGGGACAGGTGGAGCTGCCTGAGGGGGCAGTGAGGTGGCCAGGGTCCTGGTGGCTGTGGTTACCAGGCCTGGAGGCTGGACAGCAGGTGGAAGGTGGGCTGGTGGGTGGGAGCAGCAGGAGTGGAGCACCAGGAGGCACGCAGAGGGCCGAATGCGCAGGTGTGGGGCGGGGCGCGGAAGGGGCATCAGCGCACAAGCAGCTCTGGGTGCCGCGGGCCCTGTGTGAAAATGCCGGAGCCCGGGACTGACCGAGTGGGACTGGGCTGGCAGGTGGTGGGGCTGGCAGCAGGTGGGGGCAGGACTGGGGGGAGGCCAGCGTAGGCACCGGGCGGCCTGCGGGGGTGCAGGGAGGTGGAGGGACAACCCTTCCCCCAGGAAAGAGCACGTGGCAGGTGGGCCTGACTGGGGGCCGCACAGTGCAGGCAGAGGGGAGGCCCCACGGGGCAGGCAGAGGCAGCAGGTGTCTGGGGAGCCAGCAGGCTGGTGCTTGGGCCAGAGGTCAAGGGGAGAGTGACCCTCTCGAGAGAAAAGGACAAGAGGAGGCCGAGGGCGGGCAGACCTAGAAGCTTCCAGAAGAGGCTAGGATGATGCCGGCAGAGAGGCTGGCACAGGCCCAGTGTGTGTGCAGTGCCGGGCGGCCGAGGTTGGGGGTGCAGGGGGCGCTGGGCAGAGGGGCTCGGGCGGCCACCATACATGGCCGGGGCAGTGCCCCCTGCGCCCTGCTGTGAGAACACAGACCCAAGATGGACATTCTCAAAGCAGCCTGGCCTGCGGGCTCGCCAGAGCTGTGCCGTGAGGACAGACAGCCAAGGGGCATTTCACCCAGGGTCCTCGAGCTGACCCATGGCGCCCGCTTCCTTCTCGCCAGTGCACGAACGAGGACATCAGCGCGGTGACCAAGGTGCTCGTCGCCCTGGAAATGTACTCGTGCAACGGGGTGGGCCTCATGGATTTCACCGTCCCCCCCTTGGCTCAGGTGGGCAGCCTTGTCCATGGGCGCTGTGGCCGGTTCGTGGCGGGGGCCCCTGGCAGACACGGCTGCTGGCTGCGTGTGCCCACCGCACCCTGCCCTGGCCCAAGGGAGGTGCTTTGCTAATCCCGCTTCCCGGCGAGCCCTGAGCCCCTCAGTGTTCCCGGCGGCAGCGCTGCTCGGGGCTGGAATCCATGTGCCCCCACTGCCCACCTGCCCAGCGAGCGCACTGGGGGGTCCCCGCAAAGCAGCTGGATTTGGTTAGTGTTGGGAGCACCCCTTGAAGAAATGCTTCCTCCGTGGAGGACTCCCGTGCCGTGCGGATTCGGGTGCCCCTGTCCCCGCCCCGCCCCTCCAGTGCCCGCAGCCTGGCCTTCGCTGCCAGCGGCTGAGACCAGCATCCCAGCGCTTGGCGTTCTCCAGAGCTGGCGACCCTTTGCAAATCCCTGGATCTGTTTGGGAAAACATATGCTCTGCAGTTGTTTCTAGATGAATGTTAAAACACACGTGAGGTTTTACAAAATTAAATGAGCGCGGCAGTCACAGCCCGTCGCTCGGTCGGCTGCGCACTGTTAGAAACCCTTGTCGCCAACGGTGATGCCCTTTCTCCTTCTGTCCCTGGAAGCTGGTGAAGATGGCCTCGGAGTGCACCTGGTCAGACCCCCTGGTGGAGCTGCAGACCCTCACACGGCTGTGCCATTTCGCCCACGCGGCCCACGACCACGAAATCACCATGGCGTGTTCCCAGAATGCCATCCAAATGGGCACTAAGTGTATGAGGATGTTTGGGCCGTAAGTAAATGCCGTCGTTTGTAACTTCTGATGTCCTGACGTTATAGACTAGTTCCCCCAAGCCCCCTGGTGCCGTGCCCTCTAGATCAGTGTGCAGGGAAGTGAAGGCTGTGGCCGGGGAAAGGCTCTGAAGTGAATCCGATGGCCTCGGCGGCCCAGCCGGTGCCTGCATGTCTGTGCTCGTGCCTGCTGGGTGTGCTCACCGACAGCACGCCAGCAGCAGTGCCGCGTGAGAGCTGTGTCAAGAAAGACTCTGGGGCCTCACGTGGGTGCCACAGGGAATAGTGTGACATTGTGTAGAGTTCAGAAAGGAGTGTTAAAAAAAATACTACTTGGAAGATATTTGATATTTGACAAGATCCAGCATTTACAAAGAAAAAAAAAAATACTGTAGGAAAGGCATAATCAAGGGCTGAGGATCTCTTGAAAATTAAAAAGGCAATTTCTGGAGTTGGAAATAAATTCAATGGAGAGTTAGATGAGAAAGTTGAGGAGATGTCTTGGAAAACAGAAGAAAAAGGACAGAGAGATAGAACTTGGGAAAGCAACGCCAAGATAGAGCCGCAATCCAGAAGGGCCAACATCCCACTCTGGGAATTACAGAAAGGACAGCAAAAAGGAAGGAAAGGAAACCAGCAAAGAGGGGAGGCGAGACGTTTCCGAGACCTAAAGGACACCAGCTTCATCAGCTCGCCCCTGCCCCCCAGCGAACGGCCAGCAAGAATGGGGAGGCACCCCACCGGGGGCGTTTGGGGGCACCAGGTCATCGTGGATAGAGAGAAGATCCAAAAGCTTGTAGAGGAAAGACACCTGCAAAGGACAGGAAGGGAAATGCGCCAATCTTCTCAGGAGCCGTCGCTGGAAGCTGAAAGAAAAAGGAAAGTTCTAAAGTGGGAAATTAATTTTCAGACGAGACTTGTAACTCACCCAAACTATCAGTAAAGTAAAAAGGTGAAAGAAAACCATTTTTATGCAGGTAGAAAATGTACCTCTCACACCCCCCGTGTTAGAAAGTTACTTGAAAATATGTTCCAGAAAAAAAGGGAGTGAACAAAAAGGAGAAAGACAGGAGGCGCTGGAAACCACAGCTCCTTTCCAGAAAAGTGGTGGAGAGAGACCCCACAATGGGGCCGCTGTGCTGCCTGCTGAGTGAGCCCCTTTCTACAGGGGAAGAGCAGAACCTAGTACTTCAAGGAGTTCACAAGGAATTGTGCTCGCAGAAAATAGAGCGATGGGGAAAGTGGCAGCTGGAAGTTCCAGGTAAAACAACAGTAACGCACAGCTTGGCTTTTCAGTAAAAAGAACATTTTGACAAAGCAAAGGTGGCTTCTTGGAGTTTTCAATGTTGACAATATAAAAGTAAAGCTCAGGTGCGGATAACAGACTTCAGTAGGGGAGGGGATGCACAGGAGGGGGACGGGAAGGTGAGTCGTCAGGTGTCACTGGTTTGGGGGTCAGACGGTGAGGAGTTAGTATAATATTTTAAGGTACGAAGACAATAAATAAGGGAATTAAAATAATCTATTTCTACCTATACAAGTAAGTTGGGTAAAAGGAAAAAGGAAGGTGTCAGTCACTAATTCCCCATTTATCATTATAAGAATTCCATAGAACATGTTTAAAATTGATAAATCAGGAAATAAAGGTAGAAGCAATTGTTGAGAGGTGAGCATATGTCTGCCAGAGAAAGAGCTGAGGGTTCAGAAGTCTTCTCTGCAGGGGTCGGGCGCAGGCAAGGGAGAGACAGTTAGTCTTAGCTCGAGGTAGGCACTTCTTTGATAAAAATTTGAAAATTATTTTTAAAAGAAAGAACCTGAGAAGACGTTCTTACAGCATGAGCCGGTGCACCAGTGCCGCGGCATGAAGTCTTCCTGCACTTGCGTTGAAATGTGCTTCACCAGCTCCTCGACGTCGGCAGGTGCTGCGTGGCAAGGCCAGGCCGCGGAGAGCCAGCGTGCCCTGTGTGCCATCGCGCACTGGCAATGCCTGGTTGAAAACGAGCTGCAACTATAGTTGTGTACACCTGGCAAGGAGGGGAGGGGGCCACACCAGGCCACGCCAGGCCACGCCAGGCCTGTAGAAAACTCATCTGAAGGCCCTCGTCGGCCTCTCGGGGCAGCAGTCCACGTGGCCGCACGCAGTGGGATTCACCCGTACGCTTGCCACTCGTCCGCCCACACCGCGTGCTGGCCGTGTCCAGGCACAGTGCTGCATGAGGCGAGGCTGGAGAGACCCAGCAACAGGGGCTCTTGGCCACGCTGGACATTGATCTGGGCAGCGGCCTCAGTCAAGCAGGACATGTGGGCGCTTTGGGGCATGTGGAATGTACTGCAAATGATTAGCTTTTTATAAAGGGGCTATTTAAAAGTTACATGTATTTCAAATTTTTAAACTAATTTTTCCATTCTAAAAGTTACATGCAGAAACTCTAGTATGAAATTTGTCACAGAATAATTTTGATGATAGTATTCCACAATAATGGCAAAAATAATTGTAAGTTTTTATAAAAAATATAAAACTAAAAACTAAAACTAGTCAGATTCTCAACTGTGAGCGTGGAATTAGAATAAGTTGCACATTTATACTATTAATGTAAAGAAATATATATTAATAAGAAATATAATTTAGATCCCTAAAATAGACACAAAATAGGTTAAGAGGAGATAATCTAAGAATGTCATTTGGGACTTTCTTCTTTGTTTAACCTTTTTATGATAACCACCAAAACTATTGGGCCTTTAAGTAAATTTAAGATACTTTTTCTACCAACTCTGGCCATTGCAGAGTAATGGATATCATACCTTATGCTGTAAAAAAACTACAAAACTTGACAAAATATACGAAACAATTATTTTTAGGTGCTGGACAACAGCACACGGCAGTGATTCTTGCAAGAAGAGAACATCCAGGGAAGCGGGTGTAGCTCAGTGGTTGAGCGCCTGCTTTGCAGACAGGAGGTCCCGGGTTCAATTCCCAGTACCTCCTTAAAATAAAAAGTGACCTCCATAGTCGCCCTGGCTTCCTGCTGGACGTAGAGCCAGAGCCAGCAGCTTCTGAGGTGAAATGGAGTCAAGGCTTGCAAGACATGGCACAGGATGCGAGGCAGCCTCACAGAGAGCGAGCTGAGCGGTAAGCAGCATGCGCAGAGGGCAGGGGTCCGTGAGGCGGGCAGGAAACAGCTCCTGGGGGTGTGAAAGGAGAAGAGAGACTCTGGAGGCCACACTGTGCGCGAGATGTTGGCGTTCCAACCAGCCAGAGAGGAGAGAAGACACTGAGCTCGCAGCCGCCCAGTCATTCAGAAAGAGCATTTCTTGGGGATAAGCTGGCGCTAGAGTGGTCCTAAAAAAGCCTCGGTAGGAGAAAGCTGATGAATTCACTGGCTGCCGGCCAAAACCAGTGCCATTTAAAGAAGCAGTGCCATTCAAACTCTCAACAATGTAGCTGTCCCAGTGTCTAGCATACAATGAGAAAAATGACTGCACACGTGGAAAAGGAGGAAGTTGTGACCCACAACCAGAAGAAAAAATAGTCAATAGAATAGAATAAGCAGTCAGTAGGCCTAGACATGACATAAATATTGAAAGTATCAGGAAGTAAATTTAAAATGACTATTATAGACACAGCAAGGATTTTTAATGGACATAATGGGTTCAGATGGGAAATTCCAACAAACAAATGGAGACTAAAAATAAAGAACTCAGTGGAAATTCTTAAAACTGAAAATTAACAAAGGCTGAAATGACATCAGATTGAACACTGAAGAAGAGATGAAAAAGGAATTTTGAATACAGATCAATAAATGACCCAAACTGAGCACAGAGAAAAAGATTGAAAAACAAAATACCAAGTGGTCTAACATAAGTGCAATCGGATTCTTGGATAGAAGGAAGAGAGGGAGAAAGAAATGCATATATTTGAAAAAATAATAGCTAAAATTTTTCCAAGTTGAATTAAAATATCGACCCAGATTTCCAAAATTTTTAATGGACCCAAGTAGGATAGACACAAAGAAAATCATACCTAGTTTCATGTTTCATCATAGTCAAATTGCTAAGGACCAAAGAAAATGAGAAAATCTTGAAAAGACGGTAGAGGGGAAAAAAACTACATCACATACAGGGAAACAAGGATAAAAATGACTGCTGACTTCTCATAAGAAACAATGCAGGAGAGCGGATGTGGCTCAAGCAGCTGGCCGTTTGCCTCCCACATGGAGCTCAGTCCCCGGGGCTTCCTAAAGAAGACAAACAAACAATGGGCAGACAATGAGCAAAAACAATGAGCAGACAACAAGCAAAAACGAGCAAGACAATGAGCAAACAATGAGCAGACAACGAGCAAAAACGAGCAAGACAATGAGCAAACAATGAGCAGACAACAAGCAAAAACGAGCAGGGAGCGGAGGTTGCTCAAGCAGTTGAGCACCCACCTCCCACATGAGAGACCCCAGGTTCGGTTCCCAGTGCCTCCTACAGAAAAAACAAAACAGACAATGAGCAGACAATGAGAGAGAAAAAACAAAACAAAACAATGAGCAGACCATGAGCACAAATAATGAGTAAAAACAATGAGCAAAAAAACAACAATGAGCAAACAGACAAGGGAGCCATCTCGGGGGATGGGGGGAAGAAACAATGCAAGTCAGAAGGCAATAGAAAGACATTTTTCAGGTGTTTTAAAAAAAAAGAAAAACCTGTCAACCTAGAATTCTATATCCACCAAAAATATCCTCCAAAATGAAGATGAAATCAAGATTTTTCAGATTAATAAAAGTTGAGAGAATTCATCCCTAGCAGATGTGCAGAACAAAAAAAAATGTTAAAGGAAGTTCTTCACGCTGAAGGGAAATGATACCAAATGAAATTAAATTCATGAAGTAATGAAGAATACCCAAAATAGTAAATTTGTGGGTAAACATAAAAGGTCCCCCTCCAGTTCTTAAATTCTTTAGAAGATATTTGGCTGTTTAAAACAAAAATAACATTGCATTGTGGGGTTTATAATAAATGTGGAAGTAAATGTCTGGTAGCAATAACAAAGAATGGGAAGGTGATAAATAGAAGTATACTGTTTAGGGTTTTTATTTTTATTTTTTTTCTTTTATTCTTTTTAAAGATTTTATTTATTTATCTATTTATCCCCCCCTTGCTGCTTGTGCTCACTGGGTCAGCCAACCATGCCACGCGGGCGGGCCTGCCCTCACCAGGAGGCCCCGGGAACCGAACCCGGGGCCTCCCACATGGTAAACGGGAGCCCCACTGATTGAGCCACAGCCGCCTCCCTAGGGTTTTTAAACTGTAAAACGATATAGTATTAATTCAGGGTAGACTGTGACCTTAATGATACATGTTGTAATCCCTAAAGCAAGCACTAAAAAATAAAAATAAATAAATGAAACTAGAGATACTAAAAATCTAGTATAGGAGATAAAATGGAATACTTTTAATTCAATTAATCCAAAAGAGGGCAGGAAAGGAACAAAGGGCATATGGAACAAATAGGAAGCAAATAGCAAGATGGTTGACTTAACCTCATATATAGAAATAATTCCATTAAACGTAAATGGACCGATGCTCTAATTAAACTGCAGGGCTTTTTGCATTAAATAAAAATGCAAGACCCAACTATAAGCTATTTGTAAGAGATACTTCAAATGTAAAGGCACAGATTAAAAGTAAAAAGGATAGACAAACTATACTCTGCAAAGAGTAATCAAAGGAAAACAAGGTGTACTATTGGAGATAATGAGAGACGTGTCATAATGATAAAAGGATTAAATAATTTAAAAACCCTAATAATCTTAAATGTGTGCTCAATTAATAGTAGAGCTTCAAAATATAAGAAGCATAAAAATAGACACAACCACAATTATAGTTGTAGGTTCCAACATTCCTTTCTCAGTAACTGATAGAAAAAAGTAGGCAAAAAATGAAACAAACAACAAAAAACAAAAACCTCCTCAGTAAATACATAGAAGGTTTAAGTAGGACCGCGAAACGGATCTCATCCAGCTGACGGTCACAGAGCACCCTACAACTGTGTAGTAAAGGTCGCCGTTCCTAGAATGTCAGTTCCTAGGCGAGGACCCACCTCTCCTGCAGGTCCTGCTTGGGCAGTGAGGTCAGTATCCTCATTGGACCACACGGCCGTGGTTTTCCTGGCGTGGCCACTGAGAAAAGTCTCGCTTCATACCAGACGTGGACCATGCACGTCCAGTCCAGCAGGCCAGGACGGCACCGTGCGCCTTGGGCTCTTTTGGGCAGTGTGTGGCACTGGCCATCTGCCCCTGGCATCCTGGGCACACAAAATGGGTCCACCCAGGAACCAGCACGTTCTCTCAGCGTGGGTTCAGAAACCCCTGAGCTGAGTCTCAGGAAGGCTCCACTCCAGCGTGGGGCCCGGGGCTCATGCTGCGGCGTGCGTGGTACTCCCAGTGTCCAGGCCGGCTGCGGCCCAAGGGATGCCCTGAGTTGAAGGACGGGAGCGTGTGAACTTCTGAGACAAGACTTACACCCAGACGGGGAACAGAACATGACTTTTCCCGGCGAGGTGGAGGAGACCCCGAAAGGGGCTGGTCCTGCCAGTCCATTCCTGCATCATAAGCCACCCTACAGTGTAGAAATTTAAAACTGTGATGTTCTCTCCTGCTTCTGTGGCTTCTGGCTTTGGTTCTCACAAGAGGTGCCGTCAAAGGGACAGTGAGCTGGGGCTGGGGTCAGTGAGGGCACACAGGCTGGGCATCCAGACGGTCAGTCATTCTCCTGGCTGGGCATCCTAGACAGTGACAAACACAGCTGGACGTCCTAGGCGGTCACTGTCATGGCTGGGCATCCTGGACGGTCCCTTCTTCCTCACAGGAAGGGCCTCCCCCCAGCTGTGGCCCGTCACAGCCTCGAGGTCCAGAGACCGTCCCTGGCATGAGACTCCCAGACACTGACCACAGATGGGCCCTGGGGTCACGGCGGCTCCACCCCAGACAACCTGATGTCCCTTCAGCTGCCTCGCCACGGCCAGCGCAGATGCAGGGGCGGGGCAGGTCCTGGCAGGAGTGCCCCAGAGTGGGGGGCTCTGTCGGCAGCACCTGCAGCTGCGTCCGCTGAGTGGGGGCTGCGTGTGCTGGGTGGGCAGCCCCTTTCCCAGGAGGACCCTCTCTCCTTCCACGCAGGGCCAGGGCTGGGTTTGCGGCAGAGATGCTGAGCGCTGCTGCTTGCACTCAAGGCAGAAGCATCATGGAGAACCTGAAGGGGCAGAAGCAGTTGCGCCTGACGGCAGCCAAAGCATTCCTGGAGAGTGCCAGGTACACCGCTGTCCACGGAGCCACGTAAGCGCAGCTGCCCTGCGGGAGCCGCCACAGAGGCAGAGGCCAGCCGAGAGGAGATCCCGCGGCCTCGGGCCCTGCTGGGCAGCTGGGGACCGAGGGAGGCTGTGGGCAGCCCTGTGCTGTTTGGGGGGGCAGGAGCCGGGCAGGGTGGGCCCAGGGAGGGTCTGCAGTCACGGGCAGTGTCCCGTGGGGCAATGGGCACCTCTGGTCCAGTGGAGGGAGCAGTCGAGAGTGGGGGGCATGGAAGCACCCCTAGAGGATCACACGGCTGAGCCCCGCTGGAGAGCCTCCCCCAGCCCCATTTCCCAGCCCGGGAGCCCCGGGAGCCCTGGCCGCCAGCTGCTGGGAAAGACATGGCTGAAGAAGGGAACAGAGAGGGCGCAGCAGGCACCGGCAGGGGCAGAGCCGGGAGAGGACGCGGGGCTGGAGACGGTGGTGCGGGGGAGCGCGGAGGGCGGCACGGGCGGGGCCCTGACGCGGCGGCCCCGCAGGTTCGGGGACATGGCGGGCAGCGGCGCCCTGGCCCTGCTGGCCGCCCGCCACTTCTGGAACGCCTGCCTGCCGCTGCTCTCGTCCGCTGCCTGCAGGAAGCAGGTGAGGGGGGCCGTCCAGAAGATCATCGGCATCATCAACAAGACCGAGAGCAAGAAGCAGGTAGGGCCGCGGGCAGCCTGGCAGGGTGGGGGCGCCCCGGAGGCCGGGACCCCGGTTATCCAAGGCCAGCATCTCAGAAGGGCCAGGGATGGCCACGGCCCCAAAACCCGGCCGGGCGGTGATTTAGCGCTGGCCTCCATGCCCTCCCCTCCCCGGCCGCTCCCCTCCGTCTCCTCCTTTCTTCCTCTCCCTCTTCCCTCGCTCTCCCTGTCTCTCGTCCCCTCTTCTCCTTCCCTCTCTTCCTCCCTCCCTTTTCCTCTACCCTGTCTCCCTCCCTTCCTCGCCCCTTTCCTCCTTCCTTTCCCTCCCCCATTTTCCCTCCCTTCTCCCCCTCTCCAGCCCTTCCCCCCAGGAATGTGCACTGAGAGTGCAGCCAGTGCCCAGGTGCAGAGAGGAGGGAGTGAGCTGGAGGACGAGGGTGGCTGGAGGGGAGGACGAGGGGCAGTGGGGGTGG
>JAKSZT010054542.1:164858-181684 GCA_026826555.1 Tolypeutes matacus | reverse complement strand
GTCCTCCGGGTTCACAGAGAGAATGGTGGCCTTCTGCTCAGCAAGAGCCACCCGTGCGAGGCTGGAGGGTCCCCAGGCGTGCTGGGGGGCTTTAAAAGCTGTGGGGTGGAGAAGTGGCCCCCTTCTGAGAGCCCTGCAGCCTCTTTAGAGGGAGGAAACTGACTTGAAACAATGGACAAAGCTGGCCCAGTGGGATCAAGCCAGCCGAGCCCTGGGCCTCGGCAGTCCGCAGTTTGCCGGGTGCTGTGGGAAGGGAACTGCGGAGCCGGCAGGGTAGGACGTCAGGCTTGGCAAAGAGGACGACTGGCTGATGAAGTAGCACAACCGGGAGAACTTGAACTTGCAGGTCAAGTCTGCACCTGCCCCACTCACCAAAATAGCCATCAGATACGTTAAATACCTAAACAGGTTTAAAAATGCAAATTCTAGAGAAAATATCTCAGAAAGTTGAATTGGGTGGAGCTGGGTATTTTGTGGAGAGACAGCTTTCTAGACCTCAAGTGTTCAGAAAGCCATACCTTTAAATACGCAAAAGGGTAAAGCTTCCAAATAAGGGAAATTGCAGAAAAGTTTTAAAAAGTCAGCCGACCGGGGGAGAAAAGGCTAATGTCAGTCGTATTCGACCGCTCGGGCCCTGGACAGGCACTGGGGCCCCGTTCCTGCCAGGACTGCCTCTGGGTTCGCCGGGAGTCGTCACGCCTCAGCCGAGCACCCTCTCCAGCTCGCCCAGTCCTGGCCTCCTCCAGGCAGGGACGGGACAGAGGGGCCCATGGGCTCCCCCACCGCAGCCGGGAGACAGCACCCAGGACCCCGGGCAGCGGCGGGGGACCCTCGGCCAGCTCCGTCCTCGCCAGGATGCCCGTGTGAATCGGCTAGAAAAGCATCAAGGCTCGGATGGATGTGGGGTCAGAGGGCACAGCGGTGGACCAGGGTCGGTCCCATCTCCCTGTGGTCAAGGAGAGGTGGGGGACGCAGTGAGGCCTCTCCCCGTCTGCTAGTTGGGGTTGAAGGAATGCATGGGAGCCAATAACCCTCACTCTCCGGGTTCGTGGGCTCCCGAGTCCAGGGCCTTGGTTTGGACTACGAGTTCGCGGAGTGGAGGCGCTGCCAGCGCTCGTGCCAGCGGCCCGGGGGCGGCTGTGCGGTTACGTCCCAGAGCTGGAGGAGGACAGTGGTGGGGTGTGCTCTGGGATGCAGGTGGCAGGACCCCTCGCGTGCTCAGGCTTGGGGTCTCCCTGCTGCTCCGGGGATGTGGGAGCCGCTCAGCAGGGAAGGCAGGCTGCGCGCTCCGCGGTGCCGACCCAGCCTGGTGGAAGGGTAGTGCCCCAGGGTGTAAGAGCGCTGCTGGCAGCAGGAAGGCGTTTCCCTTGTCTTTCTTCGCGGTCCTGTTTATTGAAAAACCCACAAAAAGTACCAGGATTTGCGAGAAGAGAAGGGTCTCGAAGGACCGTGGCGTCTGAGAAAGCTCGCGTGGGGCACCGGTGTTCTGACGGGGCCCCGAGGCACGGTGGCCGGCGAGGGTGGCTGGAGGGGGCTCGGGCTGTGCTGGACGCCCCTGGCAGAAGTGAGCGCTGGGCGACAAGGGCCCTGGGCGGCCGGGGGCGGCCGTCAGGGTGGCCTGCGGCTCCGTGCGTGCCCTGCCTCTAGTGGCGAAACATTTCCCCGGCTGAGCCGGGGCTCTGGCTACGGCAGTCCGGCTGAGTCGTCTCTGTCACTTGCCGCCGGGTGCCATGGAAGCTGCTGTAAACGGCGCACGCTGGGCAGACGCAGCCCAATGGCAGCCACAGCTCACATCCGGACGCCAAGGGCCCTGCACCCTACAGGCGGGTCAGGCAGCACGTGACTGGGTGCCGGTGTCTGCCCCGGTCAGCAGCCGGGACAGCTCTAGAGCCCCTGAGCAGCCGGCGAAGGTGTGCCACGCCCTGCAGCCTCGGGTGCCTCCTTTGGTGTCCTGAGCTGCGCAGGGCGCAGGATGGCGATGAGTGGGGACCGCGCACGTTAGCCCTTAGTACCTGCAAATGTGCGACCACCTCTGCAAAGAACAATCCTCAAAACACTGAGCTGGCACCAGGACTGTAGGGCGGGGTGGGCAGGGTTCCTGCTGGCACATAGGAGTGTGGAGGCCGGCGGCAAGGCTGCAGGGTCCCATGGGGGCCGCGCCTTCCAGACTCCTCATAGGCTGCGGGTCAGATGGGTGGCCCTGGGAGGGTTAGAGGACACTAGTCAGCACCCACGCCTGCCCTCTCTGAGACCACCCCCTTCTCACGTGTCCAAGGGGCCGAGGACGACCTCACCCTGCGTGCAGCGCTCTACGGCCTGCTGTTCCACAGCCACGCTGACCAGGACGACTGGGAGGGCGGCCTCAAGGTGCTGGACGAGGCCGTGCAGGTGCTGCCGCGGACCGCCCACCGCCTGTGAGTGCCCCTCCGTGCAGGCCCGCTGGGCGTGCCCCCGTGACACACGCGTACACTCGTTCATGCGTTTCACGTGAACACTCACAACCACAGATGCTCACACATGCATACAACCACACACATGCTTGCACCTGCACAACTGCAATTGCATACTCACATGCTCATACTCGTAATTGCTCATTGCTTACACACATGTTCACACATGCAGTCATGATTGCACACGTTTGCTCATACACTGAATCGCACATGGTCATGCATGCACAATCACACACACTCGCACACGCACACTCACAATCACTCACACATGCTTGCATGCTAATTGCACACTCTCACATACACACTCATAATCGCACACTCATACATACCCATGCACACTCACAATTGCACACACTTACACATACACTCTCATAGTCATGCATAAATGCTCACATGTACTCACACACATCCTTGTAATGCACACCCGTAATTTCACACTCACACATGCACACACCCACACCTGCTTGCACACACACAATTGCACACACACACTTGCACCAGCACACTCACCACACATGGTCTCACACATGCACACATATACCCTCACACACACACACTCGTGCTCTGACACATGCTCACACACACACTCATGCACAGACATGCTCGCACGTACCCTCACACTCTCCACCCCCGATCCTCTGATAACATGAGATGCCACAGCCTGGCTCAGGCGCCCTCAGACATGCTTGAGCAGAGGCCCCCACTGGGGAGGTGCCAACTCAGGAGGTGTGGGCAGGACCCCGGAATCTTCCATTTTAACAAACTCTCCACATGGATCAGATGCAGGTGGTGAGAAGCACTGTTCTACGTAAGCCAAGAGAGGAAGCCCCTCCCCAAATGAACCTCGTCACCAGATGCCTGGTGGGCACCCCCGTCCTTCCACACCCCCAGCCCCCCAACACACATACACACACACACACACACACACACGGTACCAGCAAAAGGGAGGCTGTGCACAGCGTCCCCGGGGATCACGTTACAGAAGAAAGATGAGCATATTTTTTACTTCTCCGAGTATAAAATTGCCTAGGTACATTACTAATTCTACTGAATGACCTTATTTCCCCAGTAAGAATCCAAACACAAAACCCCTAACTCACCAGGTGCCATTTTATTTTATCTTTGAAAGCAGGAAAATGGACGAGTAACTTAACTCCATTTTGGCTGCATTATGCATTTTTGAATTTTTCGTCATTCAGTTCCAGCCTTGCTTTCTCTCTTCCTCTTCCCTGCAGCTTGATCTTCAAGCACATGGTGATCGTGAAGGCCAAGCTGGGGCAGAACTTCACCATGGAGATCCAGAAGTTCAGAGACGAGAGCGAGGCCTACCTGGCGCAGATGTGGCACCGGCTGGCGCAGAACTCAAAGGACGTCCACGGGGAGCTGACCTGCTACCACAACGCCATCCAGGCGCTGCAGGTCGGCCCGCGAGCCCGCGGCCGGGAAGGGCAAAGGGAACAGAGGGCAGGGAGGAATTTGCCAAGCTTTCCACAGAAAACAAACAAAACCCCCTCTCTACAACTGCAATGTCGCAGAGCCCGATGGAGACGCAGGCGTTTTTCCGGGCAAGCGGCTTTCAAAGCTGGACCCTTTGCTTCTGGAAAACGAGCTGATCCTCTCCTGTTGCGAATCGTGTCTTCCATGCTCATTTCTGAGGGTGTTGAATTGGTGAGCACAGCTGGGCTCCAAATTCTTTTTTCTCTTTAACCCTCAAGAAGCCAGAAAATGTGTGGCACAAAGTGGGCTACATCGTGGAGTTCAGTGAGTGGCTCTATTACAAGCAGTTCCCTCTTGAAGACGTGGTCTTCCACCTGAAATGGGCCATCGACCTCCTGCTGGCCATGGGTGCCCCCAGCAGCGTGGCCGAGCCAGCAGGTGAGCCCGCAGCCCTTGGTCCTGCCCGGCGGAGCCCCGAGCGTAGCTGGGGGTGTAGAGACGCGTCCTGCCTCACTCAGACGGTGACGTTTCACCGTGAACACAAAGCGCGTCCCCAGCCGAGTGGCCACCTGGAGAGGTTCTGCACGAACTTTGCTAGGCCAAGAGCTGCCCCTTCCGGAGGCCGGACCTCAGGAGAGTGAATCAGCCTGGTCGTTACGGGAAAGGCAGCCAAGGCAAAAGGCCACGGGACTGTGAGGTCTGAGCTCAGGGGCAGCAGGCCACGAGCCCCCTGTCCATAGGTGCCCCGTCCTCAAGCTGAGTGCAGGACTGGGCGGGCAGGGGGCCCAGGCCGCATGAATGGGCATCCTGCTGGAAGAGGGGCTCAGCCCAGGCGAGCAGCGGGCAGAAAGGCGTGAGGGCCCTGAGGCCCAGCAGCCTCCCATGTCACCCCAGGGGTGCACGCCCCACCTGCTTGGCAAGCCCCCGGCGAAGGGGCAGGCTAGCGGCAGGAGAGACTCGGCCTTCCTGGTGGGAACAGGGCAGTGGAGGCCCCTGTGCGGACGCGTGCCCAGCGGCTCTCACCCCGTTCGCAGAGGAACACGCGCCGAGTCAAGCACCCGTGGAGAACCCGGAGTGTGAGGAGACGGCCGCGCGCTCCTGGGAGAGACTGTGGAGCGTGCGGCAGCTGGACACGCTGGCCCGAGCGTACGTCCAGCTGGCCCTGGTGGCGGCGCCAAGCACCCCCTGGTACCAGGACTGCTGCCTGATGGCCGTCACGCTGGTCCAGCGCATCTGGCAGGTAGGGTGCGAGCCCTTGAGGCGCCGCGCTGGGGGGTGCTCGGGCCAGCTGCACGCGGCGTGGGCGGGGGTCGGCTTCGCCCGCCTCGTGGGGCCGGTGAAGAACAGGTGAGCTGTGCCCAGGGCGCTAACCTCCTGGACCAGACCCTTTCAGAGGCCGCCCCGATGGGCATTTTTGTGTTCCTGTTGGGAAGTGCAGTTACTGCTGTAGAGAGCCCAGAGCCTTGCCAGGTGCTTTTGGAAGGTCCTGAGCACGAGCGGCTCGTTTGGCGACGGCCCTGCTCTTCCCCCGCCCCTCGCCTACTCCCATCGGCCTTAGAAACAAAACAGCCTCCCTCCGTGTTCTCAGAGCTTGCCCACGGAGCGCCCTCTGCTCACCCCACACGGGCCCCTCCTTCCCTCCGAAGCCCACCCTGTGGGCCACACAGTGTCCACCCAGCCGCCCCCGGCAGAGCCAACGGTCAGCGTGCACCTCTATCCTCTGCCCGTCGCAGCCAAGGCTGCGCTGTTCTCGGGTGCAGCCCCCTTGAGTCCCACCCTTCTTGCCACCACCCTCTGTGGGGTTCCCGGAGCAGTTCTGGATCCTGGGCCCCCCCCCATTGTCCTGGTCCCCAGGTCTCTGTGGACGTCCCTCCCAGCCAGGCCAGCGTCCATGCAGGGCCTTGGCTCGACAGCCAGTTTGCCGGCAGCCCTGGGGGCGGGAGGGGCAGGCCTCAGCAGCGCACGAGCCGGGAAGACTGGGAGGGGCCGAGCCCTCCAGAAGGGCGCAGACCCCTGCGTGGCCTCCCAGTGGCCATCCGCTGCACCCCCTGCCGTGGCTTGGCGCCCGTAGTGTCCCGCCCCTGGGCCAGGCTCGCAGCCCCCTGTGACCCGCGCACTGGGCAGGGCGTCCGTGCGGGACCACCTCCTCCTGGTGGGCAGCCACTCAGAGACGCCCCTGTCACAGCACGGGGGAGGGAGGTGCAGAACCAAGGCTGGTTCTGAGGCTGCGAGTTAGGATTTCGGGTTTTTTTCAGGTGACTTTGTTAACAGCAGGAAAATCACTTTCAGAAAATAAAGTTCTAGCAGCAACTAGTTCACATTTGTTATTACTTAAAAAAGAGAAAGAGAAAGAGAAAGGCAAAGAGAAAGAGAAGCCCAAAGAGAAGGAAAAAAGCAAGGAGAAAGACAAAGAGAAGGGCAGAGACGCGAAGCAGGTAACCCCGTGCGTGTTTCGTCTGCGCCGGCAGGGGCGGGCGGGCACCGCGGGAGAGCAGAGCGGGCGCCCGCCCCTCGGGGCCTCCTGGGTCAGGTGGGGGCGCCCGTGCCCTTCCTGGGCTGCCACGAGGACCGAGAGCTGGTCAGGCACGGGCTGTGCAGGCTCTTAGCACGCCCCTTGGGCTGCCAGAGCTCGCCCTGAGATGGGCGCCTGCCAGGGCAGCTCTGCGGCCCTCGTGGCATCCCACGTGTCGCGTTCGCAGGCGCCCTCGAGCCTGGGCTCCGGCTCCCGCCCCGGCTCTCTGGCACTCATCTGCTGAGTGTGTTGAGTGCGTGGCCCTGGAAGGCTGCAGGGAGCGCAGACGCGGCACCCTGAGATGGATGCACCGTGTAAAGGGGGTAGGAAACGTCCCGTCTGCACCCCCCAGAAGTTACGTCAGGAGCCGCGTTGCGGCCGAGAGAGCAGGCTGGCTCTGGTGTGGCTCGCCCTCAGCTGGGAAGGCGGCCGCCACGTGCAGTGAGCTCCAGGGAGCGCGTCCCCGGGGCCGCGCCGGGGAAGCCGTCTCCTAAGCCCATGGCAGCTTGGCAGCCTGTCTGCTTGAGTCGTTCCAGAGGCGCCTGCATTTTTAACTCCGCTTCCTAAGTAGATTCTAAATTCTTGCCTCCACAGCCTCAAACCCCTCTTGGTAGCAAACTAGCTGAAGACTTGCCAGTGAGCACAGAGGAATGGGCTTCCTACCCTTGCCCTGAAGAAATCGTGTCTGTGTGTAAACAAGATAGAAGCGACCTCACCGTTAATCCATCGAGTATCCAGAAGCCGGTAATTGACTTGAAGAAATGCCCCGAGACGGTGGCGTGGCCCCAGCAGCCTGCGCTCCCGCCTCGCATCTCCTTGATTTGTAGCTACGTTCAGTGTTTCCTACTGTGACATATAAAATGCGTTTAGCTCCGCGACTCGTTACGAAGGGGACACCTCTGCATCACTGCCCAGGTCAAAGAACAGACGCCACGAGCCCCTTCCCAAACACTGCGCTTTCTCTGCCCCTGAAGGTGCCCGCTCTGCCAGTATTTGTGGGAGACACTTGCTGTCCCTTCTGTGACCACTACCCAAGCTCACGTCCCTAAACATGGCAGCATTAGTTTCCCATGGCTGCTGCCCGGGGGCTCTAGGGGAGAACCCGTTCCGCGCCTCTTCCAGCTTCGGGGGCTGCTGGGCCTGGGGCTCAACAGTCCAGCCTCGCCCCCGCGGTCCCAGGGCCCCTCCCTCTGCTCGCTCTTAGGGACGCGTGGCGGCATTCAGAGCTGCCCGGAGAAGCCACCCCAGCATCCTCGCCCCAGCCACCTTTGCCCAGTCCTGTTGGGCCATTTAAAGTGGCATCCGCAGGCTCCAGGGGTGAGCTGCCCCATTCCGCCTGACGTCCAGCTTGATGAGACCGGAGCCAGGCAGCGGCCGACCTTTGGCTCGGCGCAGTGTTTGCAGGCCTCGCCCATGCCCTTTGTCGCTGCCGTTTGCTCATTTCATCCCTGGAGGGACTCTGCTGTGCAGAGAGACCACATCTTGTCCGTCCACCTGTGGATGGACATGTAGGTTGTTCGCAGGTCTTGCCGTTACACAAAGCTGCCGTGAATAGTGGGTTCACCTGCCTCAGTGCCCGCAGGTGTACACGGAGGCTGTGCCAGCGGTAGAATTCCAGTTTGTAGAGTATGGACTTTTCCATTCCCACCTCGGTGGGTGAGAGTCCCCCATGCTCCCCGTCCTAGCCAGCCGAACCTGTGCGACTTTTCACTCTGGGCCCTCTGGGAGGGCCTGCAGTCGTGTCTCAGTGTGGTGTAGATGGACGTGTCCCAGCTGATTAAAAGGCCCACTGTCCAGAGCTGAGGCCCTGGGCTTAGTGGAGAGGGCACGGCACGGCTCGCCAAATGCAGAGGGCGCTGTGGTGCCCCGCAGCGGGGTACTGGCAGGAAATGCTTCCTCAGGAACTGGCCCACAGAACTTTCTGGAACTCTGCCCCTATAGCATGCTAGGGAAAGCTGTGTGCTGAGAGATGTGTCCCCGGAAGACCTGTGCGGCAAAACTGCCTGAGGAGCGGTGCCAGCGGGAGCTGCCAGCTCCGGGCTCTGGCGGCTCCGGGCGCTGCCGAGCTGTGTGTGCTGCCTAGACCCCCTGGAGAACTGGGCAGGACCGGGCAGGACCCTCCCCCCGCAACGTCTGCCCAGTGCCCGCTACTCGCAAAGCTGGACAGCAGGCCGGCGGCAAGGAACAACAGTGAGGGCCTGGTCCACTCCGTCGTGCAGGCGGCGAAGGCGATGCGCTGAGACTGGCGCAGCCGTCTCCATCACCTTTAGGGAGTTCTCTGTCACGAGCTTTTCAAGCACTCCCTCTGCCTCATCTTCTGTCTCCTCTCTTCTGGAGGCCCCAGTGTTCGTATGTTAGACCTTCTCCTCTATGTCTCTTACCTTTGTCTTCAGTATTTTCCACCGTTTCATCTCCCCACGTTTTTGCCTAGCTATTTTCTTCTGACCTATTTCTAATTTAGTGATTATCTTTTCAGCTGAGTCTAATCTGCTATTAAAACTATCCATTGAATTAATTTCCGCTATTGCATCTTTCAGCACTAGGATTTCTGGTAGTCTGGGCACTCGGAAAAGCAGATGCTAGGAAGGGGCTAAATGTGCAAGGATTTTATTAGAGGATCTGCCTGTATCAAAGAAAACGGGGAGCGAGCCAGCGAGGCTGAAAGGGCCGTTTCATGGGTCCAGATCTGACCCAGAGTGAGCAGCAGGCAAAGCCTCCTACCCACTTACAGTCTAAGGGCAGCGCAGCGAGTCTGCCGAGGCGGCGCCTCCCTGAGCTGGCCACGGGACGTCAGCCCCAAGTCTCCCCAGATAAGCCTGCCTCGGTGTCCCTGCCATGCTCAGCGACTGGCCGTGGCACAAACCTGGGGTGGGTTTCAGAGCAGGGCCCCGGGGCCCTCGGCCAGTTTCACGCTCTGCAGAGATTCACTCTTGTAGCCACCACCAGTCCTGTTCGTTTTGCAGTTATTTGTTGTAGTTCCCAGTTCTCTGACAAAAGTTTTAACCTTAGCTTCGATCTTGTGGAACATAGTAAACAGAGTTTATTTCTTAAAAACACCAGTGTCTGGAACCCGTGGGTGGCTAAGGGCTGCCAATGCACTACACCAGAAATGGTTCGGCTTTTGTAACGGGAATTTATTGGGTTAAAAGCTTACAGTTCTGAGGCTGGGGAAAGTGTCCAAATCAAGGCATCAGGCAAAGCTCTCTCCCTGAAGGTCGGCTGCTGGCCATCCTGGTCGCCTGCCCCATGGCAGGCACAAGGGCAGCTCTGCCCGTCTCTGCCTCCCCTTCCAGGCTCACTTTCTCCCCGAGCTCGGCTGTGGGCGATCAGATACATGGTGGCATAACAGGGGAGTCGGCTGGTCTCTCCCCTCTCCTCTGGGCCTCGTCGCCAGCTCTGCTTCGGGCCACTCCAACATCTCTGGCTTCCTCTTTCCTGGGCTCGCTGATCCCAGGCTTCTGTGGCTTTTTTCTGTGTCTTTGGCTTCTGCTCCTCCAGTCATAAAGGGCTCCCAGTAAGAGGATTAAGACCCACCCTGGGCCATGCCGGCTGGAGCAACCTAATCAAACGGCCCTAAGCTGACGTAGTCTAAGCAAAGGCTCACAACAAGCTCAATTTAAGAAAGCAATTTTCTGGGGCCCACAAAAGACTCAAAACAACACGGTGGGTCTGTTTCTATTGTCTGTTATTTTCACTGTTTCTCTTTTCTGTCTTTCCTCCTCACATACTTATCCTGGGTTGTGTGCTCGTCATTCTAATGGAAGGATTGTTTGTGAAAAATAATTTGACACAGTATAATGTGAGGCCAAGGATGGCATTCCTTCCATGGAAAGGATTTTCATTTCTCTCTCACAGTCTTTCCAGGCCACCCACATGCCACCGGGCACAGCGCCCGTCCCTGAGGGGGCGTGCCACCCCAGGCGGTCCTCAGTTCCCGGGCACAGCCTGACGAGGGCTGCGACCTGGGGTTTAGCTTTTGGTGGGCCCTGAGCTCCGGCTTTCGCCTCCAGCCTGCCACGCTACTAGCAGGACCACTCAGCCTCTCAGCCACCCCTCTACAGCTGGCAGACACCCCCAGGACAAATGTGCCCACCTCTGCATGTTGTTCTCCTGGATCTTGGCCCAGTAATTTTTCCCTACATTGTTTGCTTTCCAGTGTTTATAAGCAAAATTTTAAAATAGTTTGTCTTAGCTTGCCACAGGGCTGATGATGCAAAGTACCAGAAATGGTTCAGCTTTTATAATGTGGATTTTATTTGGGGTAAAAGCTTACAGTTCCAAGGCTGTGAAATGCCTAAATCGAGGCACCATCAGAGATGCTTTCTCACCAAAGTCAGCTCCTGGTGATCCTGGGATCCTGCCACGTGGCGAAGTTGGCTGCCGAAATCTGCCTGGTCCCTGCCTTCCCCTCCAGAATCTGCCGTCTCCCGGAGCTCAGCTGTGGGCAGCCAGGCCCAGGGCTTGTCTCTTTCCGGGCCTCCTCTTAGCTTGGCTGATCCACTTTCTTCCTGAGCTCAGCTGTGAGCTACCAGGCATGAGGCTCGTCTCTTCAGCCTTGAGCTGCTCTGTGGGCCCAGCCTCTTGGGGCTTCGTGCTTCAGCTTTGGCTGCCGCGATCCTCGAGTCCTCTTTTATATGGCAGGGTCAGAAATGGCAGAGCCCCCTCTGTGTTTCCGTCTCTCTCTGTGTCTCTGTTTATTTCAGACCCAGCAAGGGGGCAGAGACTCAAGCTGAGACACACCCCACTGATGTAGTCCAGTCAAAAGGGGTTTTGCATCCACAGCAATGGATTAGATTAAAAACATACTCTTCCTCTTTTGGGATTCATAAAAGACCTTCAAGCTGTCATGTAGTTCATACACCTTTTTGAATTTTCTACTGAAGAATAATTGTCTTAAAAAACCTAGTCCAACATTATAGGAAGCAGACGTTCTTTTAGATATTAAATGTTTAGAAACAGTTGTAGGCGTAAACAAAGAAATTCTGTTCTTAATGGCTCAGTCCTTGGTGTAGTAATAGTTTTAGGAAAAACTTGAAGCAAAAACATAACTTTGAACAAATACATGGATGAATGTGTTCCTTGAAAGGCCCTAACTACATTTTTATAGTTTTATGATTATAATGCATAACTTCATTAAATGGAAACTGTTAATGAAGGAGGGCAGGAAGAGAGCACATCACTTATTCACTCAACAAACACTCGTGAGCACCTGCTGAGAGCCAGCGCTGTGCGTCACACTGTGGAAACAGCTCTTTAAAGAATGGCCCTGCAAGCTGGGTGCCACACGCTGCCTCCTCTGACCTTCTGTGTTTGCTGTGTGTCTGCGCAGACGTACACTTTATACTTTATGGACCACTTGGTGAAGGTTCTGCAGAAGATGTCCCTCTGGGAGCTCACAATCCCCGTCCTGCAGCTGGGCGTGCTCATCGCGGACGCCGTGGTGGAAAGCAAGAGCCTCGCAGACCTCTACCACCTTCGGTCAGTATCCCACTTTCTTTCCAGGGAACCTGGGAAGCGTTTAGTGGCTAGAGTGAACATTCCTGTGACGCAGTATAAAAGCGTTTTAAAATAATTCTGTAGTTGAGAATGTGTAGATGATAAAATCCCTAAAGTCGGTAAAGCCAAACAAATCAAAATGCTTGAATACAAGGGGTATTTCTATTTTAAAATTTCTGTGCAATCGTGATTTTAGTAACTGTATTGTGGGTATAAAGAGAATATCCTGGTTTTAAGGAAATTTTCACAGAAGTACTTGGGAATGAAGAGGCATCATGTCAGAAACTTACTCTCAAACAGTCCATAAAAAATCTCACATCGACATCCTAGACCGGGGCCGGGAGAGCGCTAAGGCGAGTGTGCCGAGGTGCCCATGTCCCGGGAATGTGGGGGAAGGATAGACGGGAATCCTTTGTAGTGTCTGCGCCACTTTTCAGGGTCTGAAATCATTTCAGACTAAGATTGTTTTTAACAAGAACCGAGCAGAGACCCCGGTGTGGTGCGGTGGGGTGGGCTGGGGCCCCTCCAAGGGGGCCTCAGGTGGTGAGCACCTATCACATGCTGGTTCGGATGAATGATTGAAACCTCCCTGGAATCTGATGGACTCAGCCGCTCTTTTCCCAGCAGTTGTGCTTTAGGAACCATGGAAAAGGGAGCTGAGCTCTGCGTTTCTTTGTGCCCCAGTGTTTGTCAAGCCCACTGAAGCCAGCACAGGCTCATCCTGCGAGCTTTTCCCTCCCTCCTTAGACTCGCCCTCGTGAGTTCCGAACTGAAGCTGCGGGACGCGGCAGCGTACCATGAAGAGGTGGTCGGGCAGAAGTACATCAGCGAGGTGGAGCAAGCCAGGTACGGCCGCTGACCACCGCGCGTCCTCCGGGCCTCACCTCCCCTTCCAGCCTGAGGACACGCGCAGCTTAAAGCGCAGACGGAGGGGTGACCCAGAAACCTTTGCGTGCAGCCAGGGCTGGGGCAGAGGCCTGCAGTCAAGGACATCCACCTTGGCGTGTCTACCTGGAAGCCTGCTCGCGGGTCCCGGCCTCAGGACGAAGGAGGGCGCTTGCGTATGCCAAGAGGGCAGCTGGGTCTCAGACCACGGTGCAGGGCTGCACGTGCGTCTTCTCTGGGAAGCACGGGGCTCCGGGTGACCCCTGCTCCCGCACGCAGGTGCACTCGGTCAAGCCTCATGGCCCTCACCTGGGGGTCACTATGCGTGAACCGCGAGCTGGGCTGAGGGTCTGGGAGGCAAGGAGCCCGTCAAAGCGGAGGAGGGGGCCTGGGGGGCAGCTGCCGCGTGCTGGTGACCCGACAAGCAGGGCCCTGCCACCTGGACGCACCCCAGCCCCCCTCCCCACGGCTCCCCCGAGGCCACCCGCACTGGGGCTCCTGTGAGGTCAGGACCGGCAGTGCCCCCCCCCGGCAGCTGGGCCCACTCGGCCCGCACCGCCGGGAGGCGTGGGGCCCTCGGTCGTCAGGCAGCTCTGGGCTGCGTCCCCCTAAGCCCGGCTCCTCACCTGTCTCCAGCGCAGGGCAGTGGGCGTTGGGGACCCCTAGCCGGGGAGCAGGCCTCTGAAGGCAGCCGCTGTTCCTCTGCCTTCACGCACTTTTATTTTATCTTCTTAGATGAGCTTTAGAGCTGGGGCGGGTAGAGCGGCTGTTTAAAATAAAATATCAGGCGAGATGTTAATCCTGGGAGCTGGCCCGGGCAGGTCAGGATTCCCGACACGGCAGCACTCACGGGGCGCGGGGGGAGCTCCACCGAGGGCCGGGAAGGGGCTGGCGCCACGTTTCCCCTGGGGGTCTTGTGTGGGGCCAGGACCAGTCTGCTGGCTCTGCTGGAGGAAGGGGCTTGTCTGCAGGTGCCTCTCTGTGCCCTGCAGGGTACGGCCCATTGCTCGTTTCCTCAGGAAGACCCGCGGGCCAGTTGTCTTCACCTTCTGGGGCGTCCTTTCTCAGGAAAGGGTCCCTCCCGGCAATGCAGACGTTCATTTTATTTTACTTATGGTGGCCTGGGGGGCAAGAAAGGGCAGGAAAGCGGGCAAAAGGCGGGGGCCCTCGGTGGGTTCCGCCCTGCCCAGCCTTCCCAGGGGGAGCTGGGGCCCCTCCGTGTTCGGAGAGCTTTACAAACACCCCAGAACCAGGCGCTGGCGGCTCCCACGGGGCGGGGGTCTCATCCCTCAAATGGCCTGAGGCCGCCGGCACGGCCTGTCCCACGAGGCCGGCGCGTGGCGAGACGCCGCCAGCCTAGCTGAAGCTCGCCGGGGGCCGTTTCTGTGTGGAGTGCCACAGGCCCAGCTTCCATTTCACCCGTGCCTAGAAGGCGCTTCTCGTTTCCTCGTTGCCCGGGGGTGGGGGCCGCTGCCGCCCACCAGGCATCAGGGAGGGTCAGCGCCGGCTGCAGGCTCTCCCGGCGCCTGTGCCTCTGGATGGGGCGTCCTTCCAGCCTCCTCTTGGCGTCGCCCTCGCCTGCCTGCTGGCTGCGGCTGCCACCTGCGCGCAGGCTACTTGGGGGGTCGGCGCCAAGCAGCACCTGGAGAGTGAAGCGTCGCTCCTGCGTCGTGCCGCGAGGTGGCCGAGGCAGGCGAGCGCCGCCGGCCTGCCGGCCCTTCACACAGGGAAGCACCGGCCAAGCCCCTCCTTGCGCCGCGCCGGGGTTTGCCGGGAGCTCGGGCAGGGGGGCACCAGCAGGGCCCCGCCCAGGAGCAGTGGAGCTGCTGGTGGGAGCTAGGTGCCCCCGCAGGCAGGGGCGCGAGGCGCAGCCGGAGGCGGGTTCCGGCTCCAAAAGCTCGCCAGTGGTCAGGCTGGGCCTGGACACGGGCTTCTGGAAGGGGCGCCAGCAGAGGGGTCCCCAGTGCCCAAGGCCCCGAGTGTGGCGCAAGGAGGACAACGGGCAGAGAGGCTGGGAGGGGACGGGAAAGCCGCGAGGCCTGGGCTCCTGCTCAGGTGAGGCCGCGGCAGGGTCTGGGGCAGGGCTGCCCCGGCCCATTTCCTGAAGGACCCTCTGGTTGCTGGGTTGTAGGGAACGGGGGTCTGGGGAGAGGAGCAGGAGGGGGTGCCGGGGCCTGTGCGAGTGCCCAGCTGAGAGCCGGGGGCGCCTCAGGCCGGGGAGGCTGACGGGGGGGCGAGGCCGGGGGACCGCCCGCCAGGGTCAGGGCCGCTCTGGCAGGGCCGCCTGCAGACGCCTCTGGTGGTCTCTTCTGGTGTGTCCAGCTCGAGACGCGCGTTCCTCGAGGTGAGGACGCCAAGCTGACAGCCGCGAGCGGGGTCAGGACCGCAGGAGAGAAAACCGGCCCAGCGGGGCGCGTGGGAGTCGTGTCTGCTAAGCTGTGCAGGCTTTTTATTTTCTAACTTTTTTATGCTTTGGGGAACAACGGCTTCTTGGGGCTGTTTTAATTTGTGTTTCTTGGGTTTCTAACGAAGGTGAACACGTTCCTGTACTTACTGCTATTGCATCTCTTCTCTTGTGCATTGTCTATTTTACCATTAGCTGCAGAAAAGAAATTGCACTGAAAAAAGAGCGAAACAAGGAGCCTGTGCTAGAGGAGAGCCTGCACGTGCTGGGCGAGCCGGTGGCAGCAGCCCCACGCGCAGCCACGAGGCCGCTGGTGGCCAAGGACAAGGTACAGGCCTGCGCAGGGCAGGCGCTGCCTCCCGCACCCAGGCCGGCGGCTCCCACCTGGAAGCAGGGCTTGGGCACGGGCTGCTCGGAGCGCCCGAGCACTTGGGCTGGATTCTGGGAAACCCAGGCACGAATCGAGCTCTTTGGGCCATATCCTGTGGGGCGGCGCCTGCCGCGGGTTCCGGCAGCGCCCCGGAGAGGCAGGGCTGAGCAGCACGGGGGTCCCTGGGCGACAGCCCACCCGCTCTCTCGCCTCCGGGCCGTGCAGGGTTCCCTCACTCAGCCCGGCCAGCGGGAAAGAAACCTCCTGACCCCCCACCTTAAGAAGCGCCAACTACTTTATCAGCAAGAGCACCCGGCCACGGCACCACCCTCCTCGCCCGTGCATTAGAGATCCCCCCCTACTGCCCCATGCAACTCAGAAGAATGTCCGGGCCGTGGAAGGTGCCAGTCCCCACTCTCACGTCCAGGGGCTCGGGGTCCGCCGCGTGGTCTCCGCGCCCGGGGGGCTTGGGGTCAGCGGTGCCTCGCTGCTCAGCTCCGCTGTGGTCACACTGTCGACTCACAGGTAGGGCAGAGCCAGGGCAGGGGGCTCAGACATCAGGAGGAGCTGGTGGCTGGCCGTGGTGGGGGACCCAGCAGCCAGCTCCAATGGGGTTCAGAGGGTGGGGGGAGGCAGGTGAGAAGACACGGGGCCCAGGAGGGACAGACACCTGTCACGGGGACAGCTGGGACCCGGGACTGGGACTTGCGGCAGAGACCAGAGGGCATGCTCCAGGCCTGTCCACGGTGGAAGCCGCGGAGGCCCCCGCGTCCTGCGCACACAGGCTTCCTTTGCCAGCATGGAGTGCGGTGGACACAGGTATCAGAGACACCGGCAACTTTGAGCTGTGCTGCTTTGCAGATCCTCAAGGTCAGTGGGGAGACGGGGAAGGGCCTGGACGGGACGTCCTTTCCCCACTTATGGACCCTCAAGGCGGAAGTCCTCCTCGAGATGGATCTGTACCAGCCCGCGAGGCTGCTCCTTTCCGAAGCATACCTGGCTTTCCAGGTAAGCAGCCGGCACCGCCCAATGCAATCGGGGGAGCTGCCGGGGCCTCCTTCACCGTCACAGCAGCCCCTTTGTGCACCAGCAGCTGACATTGCTCCTGTCGGCCCTGAGCTTGTCTGGGGTCTCTCAGTTCTAGAACATCCCTTTGATTCCTTTTTATGGATCAAGTCTTCTGTGCAATTTGTCTGCCATGCCCTTTGCCTGGACCTCCTCTTGCTGTTTTTTTCATGAACTTACTAATCAGCTTGCTACGTCCCCCTTCCC
>JAKSZT010054542.1:143823-162045 GCA_026826555.1 Tolypeutes matacus | reverse complement strand
TCCTCAGCAGGGAGTCCGAGATGAGCTGAAGGAGAGGGGCTTGACAGTTCTGGCTCGTGGGGCTGGGTGGCACCGTCCCACGCCTCCAGAGGAGGTTTCCATGCACTCAAGCCCCTGAGGTTCCTCAGCCTTCAACCTCGGAGAGAGCCCCAAGTCCAAACAGGGCTCCCTTGAAAGGAGTTAGGGGCCACAGCCCACCCACGGTCGAGGGTCTTGCCAACAGCAGGCAGCACCCCATGCAGTCTCCACGTGCCCCTGGCGGCGCCCGGGGGCAGGGCTGTCGGAGTTGGGCGCACGGCATTTGCCTCAGTGACCGGCCACAGGGGGACGGTGTGAACGTCAAACAACAGTGATGGGGTGAACCAGGGCCCCCGACTTCACGCAGCGCAGCTGGGGTGGGCTTCGGAGGCAGCGTGGGACTGGGTGTGGAGCCGCACGCGGGCTGGAGCCTGCGGGGCTGGGGGTCCCGCGGGGGCGCGTCTGGACGTGCCAGCGGCAAACAGGCCTGCGCACGGGGTCGCTCTCTGTCTTTCAGGAGCTTGACGATCCGTGTGCGGAATCGAAATGCTTGTGCCTTCTAGCACAGCTGGCAAACAAGGAAAAAAACTACGGAAGAGCTCGGAGAATGATCGAGAAGGCACAGAGCCTGGGCGGAAGTGAGGAGTTCTGGCACACCTCGACCCTCGCGCTGGCCGAGGCCATCCTGCCGATGGGCAGCGACGAGAGCAAAGTGCTGGTGAGGAGCGGTCCGCGCCCGGCTGTCTGCGGGGAGCCGCCTCCCCTGCTGCGGGAGCCGAGCGCGCCAATGCGTCCCCCACAGGTCTGCAGCCTCTTCCAAAAACTCAGCGACACCTTCAAAGTTCTCAGGACGAAGCGACCCAACAGGACCTCCGTGCTGGAGTTCATGGCCACCGACCTAGAAGCCAGGTACTTCTGGGAGAAAAGAGGCTGGTAGGAAGCGCGCGGCGTGTTGCCTTCTGCTGCTTTTGCCATGCTTCAGCCCGTCACACAGCGAGGGCCACACACAGCCCCGGCCCAGCTCCCGTCACCCAGGCCTCCCTCTGACTTCTCAGAAGTGACACCTTCCCTCCAGGGCCGCACCTTTCCTAGAAGGGCAGGGGCTGCCCTGGGCCTGGGCTCGGCCGGACGGTCGGCCCCGGCTGCGCCGCTCCCTCCCGGCACGTCCTGCTCTCCCGATGGCCCTGCCGCACCTCCGCCACCAGCAGCGGGGCTCCCGCAGCCCCCTCTGACTTCTCAGCCGGCAGGTGCCGTGGGGCGTCGTGCGTGCCGCCCCCTCCCCCTCCGTAACTCCAGGTGACCCGCTTTCCTTCTGGGCTCTCTTAGGTGCTCCTGCGTTAGCGTTTTCTGTAGCGAAGCACGGGCTGGTTCCGTCACGTCAGAGCATCCTGGAACCTGCCCCGTTATTCCTGGACAGCCCGCCGGGCTGCTCGGCGACGGGCCCGGCTGAGGGGAGCCCCGCACCCCCAGCTGTGCTGTCCTCGGCCGAGGTCCCCATGCGAGCCGCGCATGACATGTCTGCCCCTCGGGTCTTCCCCTTGCCCAGGCCACGTGTCAAGGGTCTCCGTGCCCCTCCACCTGCAGGCAGGCGGCAGATCTTTCAGGGACCGTTTCTTCCAGGTTGCCAGTCTTTTCAGCATCTGAACTTGGTTTTGAGCCATCTTGCTAGTCCTTTATATTTTTACAGAAAAGTGTTCCTCCGTGGAGATGTATTAGTATAAGTTTTTACAGCATCTTTTCTTAGGGCTTCTAAAAAGTCTTCATCTTAGGTGTGTCCTTGTAGTTTGTGTCATCTCTTCTTCTAAATCAGAATTGAGATTCCATTTGGTTGGTCTTTTCAAAGAACCAGGTTTGGGTTGATTGAGCAAAGGAATTGGGATTTTTGTCTGATTTTCTTTTTCTTTATCTTCTGCTTCATCTTTATGAAGTTCCTCTTTCTGTTTGGAGGAAAGGGGTGTTAAAGTGATGTCGTGTCACCACTTCTGGAGTTGACACCTACTGCATACATTTACCACTTCCTTTCCTGATGAGTGGCAGCACCCACACTGCTAAGAGGGGGCTATTTCCATGTGGGTTTTCTTTCCTGCTCGTGAGTTATTTAGGAGAGTGTTTTTGAATTTCCAAATGGCAGTATTGTCGGGGTGCGGTGGGGGGTATTGACACTTTCTAATTAGACTGCGCTGTGAGCATCCCAAAGGAAAGCTAGAAACGGGGAGAGCAGCCGGGACGATGGCCGGCACGCGCTGCAGGCGGCTGTCGTGGCTCCCGTCACGTCTGGAGCCGTGTTGAGCAGACACGGAGGACGACCCCCTCCCCCAGGTGTGTGAGTCTGCACATCAGCATCACCCAGGAGTCCATGGACAGCCACCCCTCTGGATTCTGGTTTCTGCTGAACAAAATGGACGAATCCTTGTTGGAAATCGAGAAAAAGTTTATCAGCTGTGGCTACGATGAGAATTGTGTTGATGTAAAGCTGGAGCGTGCAAAGCTAAAGCGGTGAGCAAGCGCCACTGGCAAGGAGTCCCCCACCGTTCACCCACCGCAGGGCCTCCCCCAGTCCACTCCGGCCCCCTCCCCAGCCCCTTCTCAGTGTCGCTGCCTTCGTGCCCAGCCCATGGGGTCCTCAGACCCTATTCCCGTGGCAGCTACTCCTCATGGTACCACATGCCCACGGCCCTCCTGGTGCAGCCCCGTGGCCCCAACAAGCCTTCCCTGGGGCCCTGGACCTTGTCCCAAGATCTGCAGCCACTTCTGGACCCCAAACACAGCTCACTGTGGAGTCTCGGGCCCTCCCTGACTGCCCACTGCCTCCTCCATGACCCCTCAGTGGCCCACCCACTCAGCCCAGAAAGACTCGACCCCACTTTGTGGCCAGAGTCAAGGTCAGTGATGCAGCCTCTGCAGGAAGCTTGTCATAGCCACGCCGTGCAGGCACACACACGGACACGTGCGGGCACACGCCTCACCCCACACAGACATGCGTGAGCACACGCCTCGCCCCCACGCGGACACACGCCTCAACCCACATGGACACGTGCGGGCACACGCCTCACCCCACACGGACGTGTGCGGGCACACGCCTCACCCCACACAGACATGCGTGGGCACACGCCTCACCCCACCGACACCCATTACACACAGACACACCACGCCCACTCACTTTCCCACACAGGTCCGCCACCTCCTGCACACACACACATCACTCCTACACACCCCAGACGTGTTTGCCCACAGGTTGCACACGCTCAGAGCCCCGAACCCCATGGCCCTGCACCTGCACACACTCGCCCCGGTCTTAAGAGGCCCAGGCTGCTCCCCAGGGGTGCTGACACCTGCCCTCACGGCCACTGGGCTCCTGAGGGCCCTGCCTGATCCGCCCCGTGCTCGGAGGACTCGCGATTTATCAAGGCCCCACTAGCACAAGCCAGTGTAGCTGTCCACAGCGCAGGCCCTGTGGAATCGAACTTTAACCATTTTCATTACTATAGAGATCGCGTATGGTCATCGTAGAAACCTTAGAAAGTGGAGAAAGCAAAGAGGAAAATAAGGGGGCTTGAGAACACCTCTAGGTGTAAAGCAGCTAATTGTAAAATTTTGAGTGATAAAACATGCAGTAAAATCATATGAAATGACACACATTTGGTTAGTACAAGTAACACACGGCTAACATTTTTCTATAAATGCCACTCATATCTTGTAAAGGTTATGCGCCCAAAATGAGAAAGATGAAGAACAAAAAACCGCGTATTACCTGGAGGCATATGGCTTGGCTCAGAGTGCCATGGCTGAAGAAGAAGAATTATTTCACAGTGTCCAGGATTTGCTGTCCATGCAAGAGGTAAGTGTGTTTCTTCTGCCTCCGTCTGCTCCCATCAGCAGAGAACCCAGGCTGCTTCATCTAACTAAGAACACATCAGCCAGCATCCACTGCTGGCCGAGGTGGTGTGACTAACTGGACTTACCCACCCAGCTGAAACAACCAAATTGCGCAAACATCTGACAGAGGTTTTCAAACCCCTGGACATCAGGCAGGGACAAGCAGTGAACCTGAGGGACATGAACCACCAGCATCCGAGCTCCCAGCGGCCGCAGGAGGGAGCCCAGGAGGAGACTGGCTGACCACTGGACTTGAGCAGATGGCGCTGAGAGTCCAGGAGAGCAGGAAGGAAAGCACTACGCAGAGAGAAGGCTGCAGAGGTCTCAGCAGAGAAACCTAGAAGGAGCCACGCAAGGCTGGGAAGGGCTCCACAAGAAGATCATAGGAGACAGTGCCCAGCACTGCTCCCACCAGCCAGGCTGAAGAACCTCCTGATTCCTGGGCGTTGGAGAGAGTGGATGGAAGGGTCCTGCCTCAATCATCAGCCCCAGGTGCGCTCCAGACCCACCTGACAAATCTTAAAAGGAAGACCTGAAAGGATTGAACTGTTTCCAAGTAACTTAACAGCACCCCAGAACAAAGCTCAAGAATATTTACAGGGATCCAAAAATGTCCATCATCCAAAAAGGTGAAATGCAGAACGTGTGGCAGCCAATCAAAAATTATCAGCCATGCAAAGAAGCAAAAAGTACAGCTCACAGTAAGGAAAATAATCAAACTGACAGATATTAGAATTGGAAGACAAGGACCTTAAAAGAGTCCTTATAACCATAGTCTGTATGATCAAAGAGGTAAGTAGAGAAATGTAAGATATTTTATATATATATATCATATATATACATACATATGCAAATAGAACTCTTAGAGATGAAAACCACAGTGCGTGAGATAAGGAATACACTAGATGGGATTACTGCCAGTTTAGATATTTCAGAAGAAAAGATTAGAGAACTTGAAGACACAGCAATAGAAACTATTAAAAATGGGGAAAAAAAGGAAATAGAGAACAAAAAAAATTCACAGACTATCAGTGACTCGAACAATTTCAAGTGGCTGAATTTAGTTGTGATTGGAATCCTGGAAAGACAAGACAGACAAGAGGAAGCATAAAAAATACTTGAAGAAGTAATGGCTAAAATTTTCCCAAATTTGATAAGAATAAATATGAACTCACAGATCTAAGGAGCTCAATGAATCACAAGCACAAAAAATAGGAATATGAATAAACGTACGCAGTGCACACCATAGCCAAATTGTTTAAAATCAGTGATAAAAAGAACATCTTAAGATTAGCCAGGGCACAATATGCATGTTATGTTCAGAGTAATCAGGATAAGTTCAACAACAGGTTTCTCATCAGAAACAATGCAACTGGGAAGGCAGTGAAGCAACACCTGGAAAGCACTGAGAGAAAATCTGTCAATCTAGAATTCTATGCCCAGCAAAAATATCTTTCAAAAATGAAGTGAAATAAAGATGTTTTTCAAATATACAAGAGCTAAAATAATTCAATACCAGCAGACTCACCAGTAAGAAATGCTAGAGTCAGACCTTCAGAGAGAAGGAAAATGATACCAAATGGAAATACGGATCTACACAATGGAAGGAAAGACATCAAAAATCTGAAGTACATGGAAAGTGTGTGTCTTAGTCTGCCACAGTGCTGCTGATGCCAAGTACCAGAAACAGATCGGCTTTTATAATGGGGATTTTATTTAGGGTGAAAGCTTACAGTTCCAAGGCTATGAAATGTCCAAATCAAGGCACCATCAGAGAATAAGGAGCAGGTGGGACAAAGAAAAAAACAAATAGATGGTAATCTTAAGCCTAGTCATATTAATAATCACATTAAATGTAAACGATCTAAACACCTCAATTTTTTTAAATTGTCAGATTATACAAAAAATCAAAACCCAATTAGGGAGTGGAGGTGGCTCAAGCCATTGGGTGCCTCCTAAAAATAAGAGAGCACACAACTAACAGACACAGAGAACAGACAGCACAAACAACAGAGGGGAGTGGGGAGAAATAAACAAATAAGTCTTCAAAAAAAAAAAAACAATTATATGCTACTTACAAAAAGCCACTTTAAATATAAAGACACAAACTGGTTAAAAGGAAAAGGATGGAAAAAGACATACACTCTAAGACTAATGAAGAGAAAGCTGTAGTGGCTACACTAAATCACCAAAGCAGATTTCAGAGCAAAGAATATTTCCAGGGATAAAGGAGTTCATCTCATAATTTAAAGGGATCAATTGCTCAAGAAGACAGAGTAACTCTAAATACTACGTATCTACTAACAGAGTTTCAAAAAAATGAAGCCAAAAAGGTTAGACTTGCAGTTGTGAAATTGGTAAATCCACATTGTAGTCAGAGATTTCCACGCCCGTCTCTCAAAAACTGCCAGAACAAACAGACAGAATATCTGCAAGGCAGTAGAAGATTTGAACACTATCAAGCAGTTTGACCCCATGGCCATTTGTAAAGCTCTCTACCCAACAGCAGCAGAGTCACACTCTTTCCAAGTACACACTGAACACACAGACCATCTTCTGGGCCATAGGAACAATTAATGTAAAGGGATTACATCATACAAAGCATGCGCTCTGGCCACAGCAGAATTAAACTAGAGGTCAAAGTCAGAAGAGTGGAACTGGCAAGCCCGTAGAGACAGAAAGCAGACTCGTGGCTGTCGGGCTGCAGGCAGGTAGATGAGTACAGGGTTTCCTTCTGAGGTGAAGAAAACATGCTGGAAGTAGGCAGAGGTGAAGGTGGCATAAGATTGTCAGTGTACCAAATGCTACTCAATCGGACACTCTAAAATGGTTAATTTTATGGGAGAAATCACCAAATATTTGGAAAGGAAATGGCATACATCCAAACAACTACTAGAGAAGAAATCAAAAGTGAAATCAGAAAGTATTTGAAGTGAATGAAAAATAAAAACATATCAAAAAACTTAATATATCACTATCATAGTACTTAGGGGGAAAGCTGTAGTGCTAAATAGCTGTATTAGAAAAGAAAAATGACCCAAATCAGCCTCTACTTCAAAAAAGTGGAAAAAGTAAATTAAACCCCAAATAAATAAAAGGGAAATAGAAAATCATAGTGCAAATCAAAGAAATAGAAAAAGAAAAATTGTTTAAAATGAGAACATCAATAAAACCAAAATCTGGTTCTCTGAGATGAATAATGTTGATAAGTTTATAGGCCCAACTGATGAAGAAACGGGAGAGGATGTAAACAGCCAATATCAGAAATGAAAGCTGTGCCATCACCACAGATCACACAGGCATTAAAAGGGCAGTGAGGGGCTACTGTGGACACCTTCTGCTAATATACTTGACAACTTAGATGAAATGGATGACTTTCTTGGAAGACAAATTACCAAAGCTCACTCAAAAAAAAATTGATAATCTGAACAGCCTTATATCATTAAAGAAATCGAATTTGTAGTTAAAAGTCTCCACACCAAGGTTATAAGGAAATTCCGGGCCCAGGCGACTTTGCTGGTGAATTCCACCCAATACCAGTTCTACATAAACTCTTCTAGGGGATCGATAAGGAGGGGTACAGCCCAACTCTTCTATGAGGCTAGGATTACCTTGATAACAAAACAAGATGAATATATTACAGAAAGAGAAAGAGGTAAAAAAAACAAAACAAAACAAAACAAAAAAAACCCACAAAAACTACAGGCCAGTTTTCCCATGAACATAGATACAAAACTTCTAAACAAAATTTTAGCAAACTGACTTCAACGGTATGTAAAAAGGTTACTACATCATGACCAAATCAGTTTATCCCATGAATAGTTTAACATCCAAAAACCAATCAGTTTAGTATGCAATATTAAAAAAAAATATATATATATATATATATATGAGCATCTCAACAGATAAAGGAAAAGCAACTACCAAACATTGCTGAGAGAAACTAAAGAAGACCTAAATCAATGGAGACATACAGTGTTCATGGGTCAAAAGACTCGGTAGTGTTAAGATGAGGTTTTTCTTAAATTATCTATAGATTCAACGCAATCCTGATTAAGACCATAGCAGACTTTTTAAAAATTGATAAAATGACTTTAAAATTCATAAGGAAATGCAGAGGCTCTAGAACAGCCAGCACAGCTTTGAAAAACAAGAACAAAGACTGAGGTCTAGCGTGACCTGCTTGTGACTTATTATAAATCTACAAGCATCAAGACAGTGGGTTATTAGTGCGAAAGCAAACAAGCAGATCAATGGAACAGAATAGAGAGTCCGGCAACAGACACTCAGAGAAACAGACGACTGATTCCCAACAAAGGTGCCAAGGCAATCAGTGGAGAAAGGATAGTCTTTTAAACAAATGGTGCTGGAACAACTGGACGTCCATGTGCAAAAATGTGTAATAAAGAACCCAAAATGCATTGTAGACCTAAGTATAAAAGCTAAAATTATAAAACCCCTACGAGAAAACAAAGGAAAATATCTTTGTGACCTCAGACTTGGCAAAGATTTCTTAGCTATGACACCCAAAGTATGGTCCGTAAAAGGATAATTTGATAAATTGAACATTGGCTCTTCAAAAAACACTATTAAGAGAATCAAAACTTAAGCTACAGACTAGAAAGAAATATTTGCAAATCATCAATCTAATAAAGGTCTTGTATTCATACATAAAGAACTCTCAAAACTTAATAAGGAAACCAACAGCCCAATAAGATGTGGGCAGAAAATGTGAACAGACATTTCCCCCCAAGAAAACCTATGGATGGTAAAAAGGCATTGAAAAGGTGAAGCACATCATTAGTCCTTAGAGAAATGCAAATTAGAAGCCGCCTCACTCCATCACGATACTCACAGTTTGCAAAGACCAATCATGGCAAGTGTTGCTACAGACATGGAGCAATGGGAACTCCCATTATCTGCAGGTGGGAATGTAAAATGTTCAAGCACTTTGGAAAACAGTTTGGAAGTTTTGTGACAAGTTAAATGCACACTTACCATATGGTCCAGCCATTCCACTTCCAAGAATTTCCCCAAGAGAAATGAAAGCGCGTGTGCACACACTTTTACGTGAATGTCTGTGGCAGCTTTATTTGTAATAGTGAAAAACTGGAAACGACACATGAATAAATAAATGGTGGTACAGACATATGATGGAATACAACTCAGCAATGAAAAGGAATGGACTGCTTTATGCAACAACACGGATGTAGCTTAAAGTAAGTATGCCGAGTCAAACAAACCAGGCAAAAAAAGGACATGTTACAGGGGAAAGTGCAAACCACTTCAGTGCCAGAAAGCACTTTGGTGGTGGCCTAGGGAGGAGGCGGGGTTGGAACAGGGAAGAGGGAAGGTTTATAAAGGGACGCGAGGAAATTCGGGGGGTGATCATCTTGGGACAATGGTTTTGTGAGTTTATCAAACCTTCCCACGCTGCATGCTCTAAACAGTGCCGTCGGTATCAGTTACTGTAACTGAATAGTACGGATCGATCACAGCTCAGTGAAGCTGCTTAAACCAGAGCCTGCGGCACCAGCCTGCGCTAACTCTGCAGTTACAGAATGTCAACAGTCCCCTGACGCGGAAGCTGGCTCACCTCAAGCTCGGCCTCGCGGAGCTGTCGCTGGACATGCTTGAGCTCGCCTGGGGGATGGCCCTACAGCGGGAGTCTGAGCAGGGCTCACTGGACAAGCTGCTGGCCCACTACCTGCAGGACTTGGGCGACTACAGCTCCCTGGACCTGGTGATTGTGGGGGCGCTCCCGTGACGACGGTGGGGGCAGGGGGTGGGCAGCTGGGCCAGAGCCTGGAGCTCGCTGTCCAGTCAAGCCAGGGGCACCTGTCCATTCTAGGAGGGGTTCACGTGGTCACAGCTGCCCCAGCAGGGGAAAGGCTCCCCAGTGTGGATTTCGAGCCTTTTCCCTGAGGCCCTTGCCCGAGTGCATTTCCTGCCACTCAGCCATCAACTGTGAGAATTTACGCCTGACCCTCGAGACTTCCTTCCTTTTCTGTCCTCCTAGCTGATTGCTTGAGGGGACTTAATTGGCTAATAAATTAGAGGTCCTGTAGGAGGGGGTCCCTGTGGGACGTTTAAGGCCCCTTCCCAAGTAACACATGTGCTTGACCTCGTTGCGTTAGCATGTCAAGGAACTCAACCAAGGTGACTAACACTTTGTTAAAAAAAATTAGTTGAATTTGCAAAATATTATCTGTTTTGCAGGAATCATATTCTTCCATTTTAGACATTTTCTTGGAACTTATGAAATGTGAATGAAATTAATTTGGCATAAATATAAGTTGACCAAAGAGAGTCCTGAAATTGGCCTTAAATGCATGTATTTGTCGGTGAATCCCGAGGCAAGGGCATTCCAGCCCTGAGCCCTGAAGACTCTGCCCCGCGCAGGCCCCGCCCAGCAGAGGGCGTTTCTTGGCGCCTGGGTGGGGCTCAGAGGGTGGGCCCCTTGCCTTACTCCAGCCCGGTGGTAAGAGTAACGGGACGTGTGTCCTTGCAGAAATGGCTCATGCTGAAGCGGACCCTGGTGCACGTCGCGCTGGCGCAGCTGGCGAGCCTGCAGCCGCTGGGCACCGGCTGCCCCGAGATCCGCGCCCGGCTCCTGGGCCTCGCCGGGAAGGCCCTGCGCCTGCAGGCCTTGAGCGTGGACCCCGTGCGCCCCGGCTCCTACTGGGAGGAGAGCCCGACGGTGCGTGCGTGCGCGCTGCGCCCGGCGCCCAGCCCCTGCCCCGCTCTGCCCTGCCTCTCCCCCGCCCAGGGCCCCGCGTCTGGCCCGCCTTTCCTCGGGAGTCCCTGGGGAGCGCTAGAAAGTTGCCCGGTGAGCACGGGGTGCTAACCCCGTCCCTGTGTTCCTGCTCTGCCGATGGGCGGGATCCCGCCCACCTTCAGGCCCCCTCCACCCACCGAGGATGGGCCTCAGCTGCTGGGGGGATGGACGGCACAGGCTGCTCTGAGTCGGGGTCGGGAGCACATCCAGCAGGAGCTGGCCTGGCACGCCACCACGTGGGAGCCGGGTCCTCCACCCCGGGGGCCATCGGAAACCAGCCCCCCCATCCTGCAGCACCCAGGGGCTTTCCAAAGGGCTGCAGACCCGGACCCCAGTCCCAGCAGGCCTGCCCGCTGGCCTCACCCCCACCTCTGCCCTCATCAGAGTCCCTCTGCACCAGGGCGGCTCTGTCCTGTGCCAGCCCAAGTGCCAGGCAGAGAGCCCGGGGGCACGGCGCGCTGCAGGCCGTCCCCGAAAATGCTGGCTGAACTCGGTGCTGGAGTGCGGTCGGTTCTGACACCCGCCAGGAGCCAGGGCAGCTAAACCAGATGTGGGGATGGGCCGTGCCCCCTTACGTGCCGTGCTTGCCTTGTAGGTCGATGCTAAAATGAGCACCCTCAGGTCTCCAGAGGTGGAAGCGGAGGAGGGGGCTGGCAGGGAGCCTGCCGTGGGCCCACCAACGGCCAGAGCAGCCCCTGAGGGGCACGGCAGGAAAGGCGCAGACCTGAAGGTGTGGCCCCCGTCCGTCCCGCGGTACCCGGCCCCCGCCCCCCGTGCTCTGTGGAGCCGGCCTCAACTGCGCTCTGGCCCCCACAGAGGAAGCTGGCGCTGGCCCAGCGGTACCTGGCCCAGGCATCCGAGGTGCTGCTCCAGTGCCTGCAGGTGGCCCTGGACAGCAGCCTCCTGGACGTCGCCGCAGCCGCCAGCCTGGAGATGGTGGAGTGCATCGGCTCCCTGGACCCCGCAGCCACCTGCCAGTTCCTGGCGCTGTCCCAGGTGCGGCACCGCCCCGTGCCGGCACAGCAAGGCCCTGTCCAGCCCCCTCAGGGCCGGGGGTCTCTCCATGGCGGTCCTGCCAGCCCAGCTCCCACCGGCCCTGGCACCCCTTCTTGAGACCCTGCCATGGGGATGGGTCTCAAGGGCTTCAGAGGAGGGGCCGCAGGTCCTGGGGAGGGGCAAGGGCAAGGCCACACCCCTCAGGCCTCGCCTGGCGCCCCAGCCCCTTGCCTAAGTCCTCTAGTCCCCCAAGCAGTCGAAGCTGCTGGACCTTGCGTTCTCGTGGCCCTGAAGCCGGCGAGCATGAGGCACTCGTTCCTGAGTCCTCATGCAGGCGGCACTGGGGACGCAGCGGGGAAGGGCGGGCACCGTCCGCCAGCGTGGGCCATGGAGGTGACCCCGCGTGGGGCCCGGCCAAGTGGAAGCCCAGCAGCCCATGGGTCTCGAGCAGGAGCCCCAGCCACGCCGACCCCTCTTCTGGGCTCTGGCCACAGCCCCCTCCCCTCACTTGCAGCCCCTTTCTGGCCCCCAGGGGAGTCAGAGCCCCCTGCCCCACCCATCCCTGGGTCTCTTCCAGAGCTGCTCGGCCTCGGGGATGATGCAGGACATCCTGCTGGCGGCCACGGCCAACACCAGCAGCTCACAGCTGGCAGCCCTGCTGCAGCTCCAGCACCGGCTGAAGTGCCAGGGCAGGACGTCCACCAGCCTGTTCGCCAGCGCGGAGCAGAGGCTGGCAGCCGCCTTCAAGGTAGCCCCATCAGGGCCGCACCCCACCTCGTGGAGCCTGTGGGGGCTGGGAAGGGCGCCCACCAAGGACTGCCCCTGGCTCTGTGGCTCTCGTCCCAGCTTCTGTCCTTGGGGCGGGCTCTCGCACCAAATCCTCGCCCTGCCACTCCTGCTGGGTGGCCTTGGGTGGGTCCCGTAGCCCCTCTGCCTTCATGGGCAGCCGGGGATAGTAACAGCCCACCTCGTTCCTCTTGGCGCTAACAGCCAAAACCGCAGGGCCAGGCCTGCGACAGAAGGCCTTGAGCCACCAGACCTGGCGAGGGAATGTTCTGGAATGTTCTGGAAGGCTCGTGTGAAGCTCAGTGAGGGCAGCACACTGCCTCCATTGTAATGACACCCCCAAGGCTCTTTTTAAGAACAGTAGTCTTCTCTTAACCATGACTGTTTAAGGAAACTTTTTGTATCTCAGTCTTTGGTCGAATCATAGAGTTTAATTTTGTGAAACATTTCAGAGTGTTAAAGCTGATAACACCCTTTCTTTCATTTGGACAAGCAGGTATGGGTTGGAGGATTTAAAGAAAAAAAGATTGAAATCTAACGAGTCACAGTAAACTAGAGGGCTTCTGTCCCTTTCCCGCCCCAGCCTTCTCCCCTTGCCGGTGCAGGCCTGACCTCGGACCCCTTAAAGCATTTGGGGGCGGGCGGCTCTTTGGGATGGGGCCGTCCTGTGCATTGCCGGTTGTGGAGTGGCACCCCGGGCCTGGCCCTCCTAGAGGCCAGGAGTACCCCGTCGTGACACCAGAAGTAGGGTCCCCTGGGGGCAGGGCCGCCCCCAGCTGAGAGCTGCACCTTCATCCCAGTGATGGAGAACCTTCCACCCTCCTCCTGTGGCTGAGGGGGAGGAGAGGCCTGAGGACTGGAGCCCTGGGGAGCCTGGGACGAGCCAGGTGCCCGCACCCGGAGGGGGCTGCAGAGGTCAGCAGTTACTGCACGAGGTGGTGAGCGAGCAGCAAGGGGCTGGGGCTGAGACCCAGCCCTTCACTCTTAGCTGCATACCGGGGGGGGGGGGCACTTCCCCCCTCCTTGCCTTGGCTTCCAGGTGCTCGACACGCGTCAGCCATTGTCCTCTTGGCGTGGCTGCGCCTCCTGCTACTATTTCACAAATGCTCGCGGGAAGCTTGCGTTGACTCTCAGGCCATGTGGACCAGTCACAGATCCTCGTGTCCACTTACACTTCTAAGTGTGGAGGGAGGCCCTAGGCCACAGTAACTAAGCCAACTGCAGTAGCCGGGGAAAGCCAGGTAAATTGCAAAATCTCCTGTTTTTAAGAGCATCAGCTGTGGAAGTGATGAGGCCTCACTAAACTGAAGTTCCTGAAAGGGAAATGCCCTCTGACATGAGCTGCCTGTCACTCTCGGTCACCTGCTGGTTCTGAATGCCAGCAGATGGCTTGACTGGACAGAAGAAACCACGTGGGACTGGACAAACACTGGGAAATGGAGTGGCTCCTTGTGCAGGACCAGTTTTGACATGGGGCGTTTACCTGGAAGCTTCTAAAAGGCATGAAATCTATCAGAGTCTCGAGGCGCTTAGGAAATAAAGGGGAGGCCAGCCTCGAGAGCAGCCCTGGTCTCCTAGACGACATCTGAAATGAAGAGCTCAGTGGATGCTTTGCAAGAGGGAACACAGCCAGCACAGAGTTAGGGAGCTGGAATACAGACAGAAAGTACCCCCAACTGGAGAGAAAAAAGTGTGGAGAGAAGAGGACAAAGGGTAAGAGACATGGGGAACTCGCTGAAGGCCTAACACATGCTTAATTGGAGTGTTCGAAAGAGAGGAGAGAGAAGAGATGGAGCAGAAGCAATATTGAAGGAGATGAAGTAATGGTTGAGACTTTTCCTAAAGTAATGAAATTCTCAGGTTCAGGAATTTCAGCAAACCCCAAGCACGATAAACACAAAAGAAGCCACACCCAGATACATAATAGCAAAACTGCGGGAGGACGTGCAGGTAGGGAAGGTAAGTCTGTGAAGAAAACAAGCCAGGAACAGTCAGCTCCAGGAGCAGCTCCAGAGCCAGCTCAGACAGCTGCAAGACGGCCAAGGAGTCTCCAGCCAGAGCAGGAGTTAGGCTAAGCTGGAGGGTTTTTTTTCTCAAAAGCTCTCTAACAGGGAGAGGCTCCCTAGCGGCCGGAGCCCGCGGCAGCTGTGGGTGCTGGGGGACGTCAGTGAGCTGGATCTGGACCAGCTGCAGAGAACAAGCAGACACCGCGAGGAAGTGGGAGTGATGAAAAGTGCCTATCGGAAGCGATTCGACCCTGCAAGCAGGAAGGCTTTGAAATGCGCATTCACGCCGCGGGTTCTGCGCCAGCAACGTGCGCGTTGGCACCGACTGGCCACCGTCACTGGCTTGCTCGTGCTGCGCGTCCTCGAAGCCCGTGGTGCACAGCTGCCCGCCCTGGCCGGGGTTGGGGTAGCTGGGTGCAGGCCACCGAGGTTCAGGGGAGGCGTGGCTTCCACGCCTGAGTCTTTGCCCAGCTCTGTCTTCAGGGTTTCAGAAGGCTCCTGAGGCCATGCTGTCCCCGTCACGTGGCTCTCCCTCTTACCGCGCCTCCAGGAAGAGCCCGGAAGCTCTTTGAATGGAAGTGAGCCTGAGCCCGGGGTCAGAGGGAGGCTGCCTGAGGGCCTTCCAGATACGGTGTGGGCTTGCCCCCGAGTTTGGGGACCTCCTCTACCTCCTCCTCTTCCACTCTTGTGCCAGGTGCTGCCAGGTCTGTGGACCTCAGTCCCAGGACTGTGGCCACCTGTCCCTTCACTGTGCTCTCCTACCTGCAAGAATCCGAGCAGCCAGCATTACGGCAGTCAAGCCTTCTGCTGCCTGAGCTGCTTCTGTTTTCCCTTCACGTTTTTCAGGAGGCCGTCTTTCTCCCACCTGCCATTTAAGCCTAAGATCCGCAATTCAAACACTCAGGTGGTCTTTCCTGAGCCTCACACCTGCTCTCTGCAGCTTGCAGCTGTCCTCTTGCCGGGACTTTGACATCCTTCAAGTGTTTCTTCTGTTCTGAAAAAAGGTGGTCTTTCTCGGCCAGATGCTATTCCAGTTCCAAAATCCATTTTGGGGAGGTCCTGAGCCTCTGATTCTGCTTGTGACTGTGGCCAGTAAACACTTAAGGAGCTCAAGGACATCTCTCATCAGGGAAATGCAGATGAAAGTCACATTCAGATACTACTAGACACCCACAGGAAAGACTAAAATGAGGAGGTGGGAAACGGCGGGTGGTGGCTGGGGGCCAAGCAAAGGAAGGCACGTGCGTTTGGCTAGGGGTGGGAAGCAGCCCCTGGGAAAAGAGCTCCGCACAGTCTTGTAAGGCCAAGCACCTCCCATCAGGTGAGTGCCCAGTAGGAATGCCTCAAGTGGTCACCAAGAGGCCCCCCCCCGGGTGCTCGTGGATGCCACCCAGATGCCCTTCCCCCACAGAGGGATAAGCGGGGGCCCAGCAAGGAGGGGGTGTGGCACGTGTGCCACCTGGAGCCCTCACGGCCCAGCGCCAGGTGGGAGAGCCAGGTGCAGCCCAGGAGGCGCGCGGTGCCTGTGTCCCCTTGGACGAGGATGCAGTGAGGCCGCCTGAACCTTGTGAGGGGCATTCGGCTCGGGCCGTGTCTTCCTCCTGGTGCCAGCACACGGGTGAGGATCGCCAAGCATGGCACGCATGCCACTTTCTCTGGGTACATTCCACTTCCGTGAAAATTCTCCTGAGAACGCCCTGGAGGCAGTCCTGGGGAGCTGGACCTGAGCTCTGAGCGTCCCATCCAGTGGGAAGACCCATGCAGGTGGTGGCGGGCGGCCGTGCAGGGCAGGGCAGGGGTGAGCCAGGTGCGCTGCGCCTGGCAGGAGCCTCACCTGCACTCAGGGCCTGGGGACCTTGGGGATGGGCGAGAGCCACGGCCACACTGACTCTGCCGTGGCCTCAGGCATAGTGGGATGATCCAGATGTGGTCAGTACGGGTGTGAGGCTGTGTGTGCTTGTGTGTGCGTGTCTGTGCATGAGCAGCTGTGTGTGCCTGTGTGAGCATGTCTGTGTGTGTGCGTATGTGCACCTTTCAGTGCACATGCAGTGTGTGTGCTGCCTGTCTGTGTGCATGTCTGTGTGTGTGCACATATGTGCATGCTGGTGTGCGATGTGGAGAGGGGAAAGGGAGCAGGATAGGAGCAAAGACTGTGCTGGGGGAGGGGTGACAGGAGTTTTAATTTGGCTTTTGGTGCATTTGTGCTTTGTTGTCACACAAGTCAGGTTTCTGACATGAACAACTGGGAACACGGATTTTTAAATAGTCCCTGGGTTCCACGGGTGCCTGCCGCCCCCTTGTGGTGGCTGTGAGTCCTGCAGGGGCCCAGGCGAGATTTGGGGACTCCAGACGGGGGGCTCGCACCTCCAAATGCTCACCCCCACCCTAGCCTGGGCAGGGAAGGAGATGCAGCCCCCGCCGCCCCAGTCCCTGCCCTGGGCGAGACCTGCTGTGCCCCTGTCCTTGGCGCTGCCCCCCATCACCCCGTCACGGGTGCGTCTGTCACACCACAGGCCTGGCAGAATCTCTGCGTGACCCGGCAACACTTCAGTCTCCTGAGCGACATCCCCCCATTTCGGCTCCTCTTCCTGCAACACTCGCAGGACAGGTGAGGCCTGCTGCCCCCTCCCCCCCCCCGCGGGCTCGCCCCCAGTGCGCCGCCCACACTCCGCCCCGTAGGAGGGGAGCCATGAGGGCAAAATCCCCGGTGGACAGCCCCCCCCGGCAGGACACACTGGACCCCGCCCCCAGCCCCCGCTGCGTGGGACAGGGATCGAGGCTGCGTCGCGCCCGGGACTGGTGGGACGGGCTCGTGGGGCGCCCGGGGCCTGGTCCGGGGGCCCTGGGGCGTCTGCATCTCAAGTCCCAGTAAAGTGGAGAGAGGGGGGAAGCGGGAGCGCCTGCCTTTGCCCCCCCGCGTCTGGCGAGAAGGCGGCCGACGACAGTGCGCACGGAGCCCCCAAGCCCCTGGGCCCCCCGACGAGGCAGCCCCGGGTCCCCCAGCCCCCACTGTGGCACTGCTGCTGCCGCCCGTCACCGAGGCTGGTGACGCCACCTGCCGGGGGTCCGCCTGCTGCGCACGAGGAGCCCTCCCGGCACCCACGCCGTGTCCCCCGCAGGTCTCGACTCTACGGGGCTGCCTACGAGAAGCCCAGGTCTGTTCCTGGACCTAAAGGAAGGCAGCTGCAAACGGGCGGTGAGCGTGGGTCTTGGCTCGCGGGCGCGAGCTGGCTGCGGGGGCAGTGGGCCGGCCCCTAACGCCCTAATGGAGGTCCCCCTTGCCCCGCCTCTGGGCCACACAGCCCCCCGCCCCCGGGTGTAGTTTCCACTCAGATCCTGACCCGGGCCGCAGGGAGGGAGGCCGTCCACACAGCCCACCCTCAGGCTGCCTGGGCCTGAGCGCACGGGGCAGGCCGGCGCTGTCAGGGCCTGGGGGCCGGCTGTGCGCGCGTGGACCGCGTGGCTCATGTCCCACAGGCCTCTGCAAGGTGACGCGGGTGGCAGTGGATGCCGGCACCTTCTCCCACCTGCTGGCCAGCGCCCGACAGCTCCGCGAGCAGACGCAGGCCAATGTGTGCCGCGAGGACACGGCCCTGGTTCCAGACCCGGTGAGGCCCAGGCCCCGCTGCAGCCCCCCAGGCCCCGCACCCACCCTAGAGTCTGACGTGGATGCACAGACGATGCTGGGGGTGGAGGCCTGGGGTGGCAGGGTGGCTGTTGGTCAGGGGAGCAGGCAGAAGGGGCCTGGTGGCCTTGGGGGGG
>JAKSZT010054542.1:128472-143423 GCA_026826555.1 Tolypeutes matacus | reverse complement strand
GGGGGCAGACGGGGGGGGCAGACAGAGAAGATGGGGGAGATGGGCAGACGGGGGGGCAGACGGGGGGGCAGACAAGGGGGCAGATGGGGGGCAGACGGGGGGGCAAACAGAGAAGATGGGGGAGATGGGCAGACAAGGGGGCAGACGGGGGGCAGACGGGGGGGCAGACAAGGGGGCAGACGGAGGGCAGACGGGGGGGCAGACGGGGCCAGCGGGGGGCAGTCCTGCTGGGCGCCCTGGAGCAGACCCTGTGGGGAGCATCTCCATTTCTGGGGCTTCCTCACCACTCAGCCTTGAACTGTGTTTTCTGGGCGGCACGTGGTGCTTTTGGATTCCGCAGGTGGAGCGGACGGTCCCTGAGCCCCATCCGCTGGCACCTGCGCAGTCCTCGCCAGGCCCACCCCCGGGCAGAGGGGCGGCGGGTGGGTGCCATGAGAGCAGTCCATATATCCACGTAGGAGCAGAGGCCTCCCGGGGGCCATAGCACAGGTTGTTTTCATCTGTTTCTAAAGCCTGAATGTCAGCCTTTGCGTTGCAGGGTACAGGCTCCGGCTGCGGTGACGGATTCCGGGAAGCCAAAGGGCAAAGACAAGGAGAGGAAAGCATCTCTGCTGCAGGGTGAGCCGCGCAGGGGGGACGCAGGCTTAGCTCCTCTCACGAGCTGTCCACACCCTGGCGCGCGACAAGACCGGGCTTGGGACCACCTGCCTGTCTGTGCGTGCGGACGGCTGAGAAGCAGCGGTCCCGCAGGGCGCCCAGTGCCTCACATCCAGCGGCCACGAGCTCTGTGCAGGGCCTGCCAGAACCTCCCAGAGCACGAGGCACCTGCCACGGGCCAGTGCTGTGGGGCAGGAGCTTTGTCAAAACCTCCGTGTCCTTTCCGGGCAGCTGGCAGGTACTGCAGCCACGGAGCAATCTTTGTGTCACACGAAATCAATCCTCAGGTCCCGAGACCCTCCCAAACGAGCGTGAAGGCAGAGGGGAGGGGAGGGCCGGGTGCACCGGGGGCCGGACACCTTGCTCGATAAGAGGGAGCGCGGGGAGCACGGCTGCGCATGCGAGGAAGGGTGGGTGCGCCGTGGGGCCCCCTGCCCGCCCCGTGTGGGGCTGCCACGTCTCCGGCACCCACTAGCTTTCTGGTCGTGTCCGCACTTTCAGAACGGGCCCCCCTGATTTTTGCTGACCACCGACCCAAACCGCCCACGGTGAGAAGACGTGCTCCAAGGGTTTGGCTTCCATCCCCTCATGCCCGGGATTTGATAAATCCGGCTTTTTAAAAGGCTTGTGCATTCACTAGAATTTCTGTCTTCTACAAAAACCATTGAGTCAAAAACATAGGGGTTTCCAAAACCCCAGTTTTGTTTTTTCTTTGCTTGGTTTTTGTTTCCAAAAGCACCAGTACCTGCTTCCTGGTGCTGACGCTAGCTAAGGCGCCCCAAGCACCTGCCAACACACTCACCTGCGGGCTTCAGGAATCCTGGCGACCCACATTCCAGCCCGGGGTGCCCCCTCTTCTGCGCCAGGCTTTTACCCATTCGTGAACCCAGAGGTGGCCCTAGAGAGTTTCTGGATGAAGATAAGAATGGGCCCTACTCAGTTTTAAGCAAGCTTCTTTTTATTTTTAAATAAATTAATCTAAATTATTTTTTTAAAGGTGAATACAAATAGTATCTTAGTGGCCTCACACCTTAGTACCAGGTGTGCCTGTCAAGAAGAGACTTTTTTTCCCCAAACAATCCAGCCAAGACCGACAGCTCCCAGGACCCTCCGTGGTCACCTCGAGGGCTGCTGGGTCACTCCCTCGGGCCCCAATGCAGGGGCTGCCACAGAGGTCATGGCCCCTTCTCAGGAGCCCAAAGGAGGGGCCACAAACCTCTGTCCTTTGACCAAGGACAAAGGTGGCTGCAGCGTCTCAAGTCCCGCCTTGGGAATCAGATGCCCGAGCCGGGCGGGCCCTCGGATCCAGGCCCCTGAGAGGATCACGGACCAGGCCTGCCGTGACGAGCGCGAGCTGTGAGCCCGGCTGTGGCGCCAGGACAACGGCCACCTCCAGGGGCTCTTGTGAGGCGCCATGGCGCATCCCACGAGCTCACCTCTCTGCAAACCAGGCCGAGGTGCTATTTCTCTCCCCTCCCCAGGCTGGGACAGCTGCTGTGGCCATTCCACCCGGCTACCTCCAGGTCGGGCAGTGGGACCAAATCAGGCCTGCAGGCTCAGCTTCCCAGGGGCGGATGCGTGGGGGGCCTCCGGGCCCTCTTCTCCCCACTGTCACTTTACCTGCTGCCCCTCCTGCATCCACAGTCCAGCCTGAGGCCACAGGGGACGTCATCATCGTCGCAGACAGCTGCCTCCTGGAGCTGCCGCTGGAAGGGCTCTCCGTGTTTGGCGAAGGGATGGTCTCCTCTGTGTCTCGAGAGTTCTCACTGCAGATGCTGTGGAATCGACTCCACAATGAGGAAGCAGGTAAGACTGCCCCGGCTCATCGATGCTTTTCTAGGCGCTCGTTTACTCAGAGCTGTTTCTGGAGAGGCAGGGTACCCTCTCCAGGGGCTGCACGTGCAAAAAAAGAGTAGCCATGGCAGAACTTTCGTTCCAAAGGGAATGACTGAGAGTATACAACCAGCCACGGGATTAGTCATATTGTCATCGTGGTGATAAACAGTGAGGGAGAGGACCGGGAGCGGGTCACGGGCCTGGGGCTGGGGGGCAGCTGGGGACTTGGGGACTGGCTGCAGGCAATCGCAGATGCTGATCACATGTGCCGTCTGTGAACGTCCCTGAGCTGTACAGTGGTGGAATGTGCAGCTTTCTGCATTTGTGCAGAGCTTCAGTAAATTGTGTAAATTAAAAATAGACCGAGTGCTCCATCCAAGATGAAGGAACAAGCACTGGACCTACCTTCCCATTGAAACAACTACACAACCAGACAAAATATATGAAACCAGTTTTCAGACATTGGCTGCCAGGCAGTGCAGGTCAGGGATCCCAGAGAGAGGGGCAACTAGCAAGATGGTCCCCACAGGGGCCCAGCTTGCTGCCTGGGGGGCCCAGGCCACAGCATGGGGAGGGGGAGGCAGGCAGAGCCCATGGTCCTCCTGAGCTGAGGAGATGGAGCAAGGAGGCTGCAGAAACCAGGAAGACTAGATTTGCAGGACCAGACCCCAGAGAGGAAAGAGCTTCACAGAGAGGGCTCCAGCTGCAGAGGCATCCCTGAAGCCTTCAGCAGAGGACCAATCAGTGCTTGTTTGGGAGGAAACTACTCAAGGCCAGGTAAAGAACACCTAAAAGGAGGAGAGGAAACAATACTCAGAGCTCATCAAAGGCTGCAAATAGTTCAACTTCACACCAGCCAAAGAGGGAAGCCTCATGACTCACAGGTATTGAGTAGCACGACCAGAAAGGTATCTCAGAATTGGGAACAATCCTCTGATCCCACTAACAGAACTTAAAAGCAAGCCTCAAAGGGATCAAGTGGTCTTCAAGTAACTTAATCACATCCCAGAGCAAAGCTCAAGAAAACTTATAGGATAAAATAATATCCAGCCCCCAACAATTCACAATGTTTGACATCCAATCAAAAGTTACTAGGCATGTAAAGAAGTGGGAAACTATGGCCCACATTGAGGAGAAAAATCAGTCACTAGAAACCAATCCACAAATGATAGAGACGATAAGATTAGACGGGACAGAGTAATCCAGAGGTCACTCTGGCTGTGGTACATGTGTTCGTTCAGGGAGAGGAAAGATAGAGCTTGTTAAAGAGAGACGTGGAAGATACAAAGAAGACCCAAAGTGAACTCCTAGAGGTGAGAAAGACACTACACCAAATAGCATTATCAGCAGATTAGACTGCAGAAGAAAAGATAAGTCAACTTAAAGAAATGCAATAGAAACTGTCCAAAATGAAACAGGGTTTTTACAAAAAGACTGAAAAAATTAGCATCACTGAGCTGTGGACTTCAGGCAGCCTCGTATATGTATAATTGGAACCCACAACAGGAGGGGCAGAAAAAATATTTAAAGTCATAATGGCCAGATTTTTTCCAAATTTAATGAAAGCTGTAATCCCACAGATCCAAAAGCAAGGAAACAAAACTAAGGCACATCAGAGTCGGATTGCTCAAAGCCAGTGACAAAGAGAATATTTTTAAAGTAGCCAAATGAAAATGGCACATTATTTATCAAGGAACAGATTTAGAATGGCAGCAGACTTCTGTACAGAGACAGCGAAAGCCAACAGCGGAGATTCATCTCTAAATTGTTGGATGAAAAACTCTGTCAACTTAGATATTTTTGAAAATAACTTTCAGAAACAAAAGTGAAATAAAGACATTTTCAGATACAGAAGAGCTCAAAGAATTCACCACCAGCAGACCCGTGGTACAAGAAATGTTAAAAGATGTCCTTCAGGCAGAAAAATCTTAGAGAAATCTACATGGAGACAAAGAAATATGTGGGTAAATTTTTTTTTAATTTTCTTATTTTTAAAATCTCTTTGAAAGAATTTTGACAGTTAAAGCAAAAAGTACCAGTGCATTGTGGGGCTTACATGTAAACATTCATGCATGACAACAGCATTTCCTCCCAGGAGTGCACGATTCTTGGCCCTTACTCTACACGTGGGACCGAGATAAATGGAAAATATATATTATAAACCCTAAAGCAACCAGTAAAAAAACCAAAGGAGTTACAGCCAATACACTAATGAAGAAGATGGACTGGAATCATAAAAATATACAATCCAAAAAGGCAGAAAAAGAGGGATGGTTGAACGAAAAACAGATCTAGGACAGAGAGAAAAAACAGCAAGAAGGTACATTTCAACCCAACCACATCAATAATCACATTTAATGTAAACGGTCTGGACACCCCAATTAAAAGGTAGAGATCATCAAGTTGGATGAAAATGCAAGTCCCAAAATATGCTTCCTTCAAGTAACCCACTTTAAATATAAAGACAATAATAGGTTGAAAGTAGACGATGGCTGCCTCATAACATCTATGTCCCTTCTCAGCCTGAAGCAGAGTGGACGTCACCCCAAATCCCTCAAGACTGAGGAATGAACAAAAATAAGGGGGTGGTGTAACTGCTGACTAAAGCAGATTTGTTGTTGTAGTTGTTGTCTTGTGTTAACTGAGTACTTGCAACATTGATATTTTTAAAATTTAATGTAAAAAAGTAAAGGATGAAAAAATATTCTACACTAATCAAAAAAAGCTGGAGTACTAACTTAATATATAAAAAAAAAACAGATTTCATAGGGAACAGCGTTACTAGAGAAATCATGTCACCCAATAAAGAGGTCGTTTCATAAAGAGGACATGACACAAAATGTTTATACACCTATTAACATAACTGCAAAATATACGAAGCAAAAACTGATAGAACTACAAGGAAAATAGAGAAACACACAATTATAGTCAGAGATTTCAACTTAAACTGTGAATACTTGAATCCTTTTAAATTTTTGAGACTTTGTTATGGCCTGGCTGAGGGTCTACCTCATTCCATGTTCCGTTTGCATCCCGGGAAGTGGATGTGGCTCAGGTGACTGGGCTCCCGCCTACCACATGGGAGGTCCGTGGTTCGGTTCCCGATGCTTCCTAAAGAAGACAGCGAGCTGGTGTGATGGGCAGGTGTAGCAGGCTGACACAACAAGATGACACAACAAGAGGCACAAGAAGAAAAACATAATGAGAGACACAACAAAGCAGGGAGCGGAGGTTCCTGGTGCCTCCTAGAGAAGACAAGCAAGACAGCGAGCTGGCGCGACGGGCAGACACAGCAAGCTGACCCAACAAGCTGATGCAACAAGAGATAGCAGAAGAAGAACAAGAAAGAGCCTCTTCAGGTCCAGTTCCCTCCTCTTCTGAGGACACCCATCTTGGGCGAAGGGCCCACCTGATCCAGGGCGAGTGCATCTTAGCACCTTATGTCTATCTCCAAATACGGCGTCATTCACAAGAACCAGGGTTGGGACTTGGCTGTGTCTTTTTATGGGATGCAGCTCACCCCACAGCAGAATCCAGCTTAGCAAATTAAAGAGCGGAAGAACGATTCCAGAGCAGGCGGAGGGGAGGGTGTGCTGAGCATGTGCGCGGAAGTGGAAAGTAAAAAAGCAAAACTGTAATTGGCAGGACCAAAAAGACAAGACTTGGTTATTTGGGGGAAAAACTTCTAAAATAGACACATTGTGGTGAGAATTATCAAGGGAAAAATAGAGAAGGCACAAATAAACAGTATAGGAATGAAAAGACACAAACTACAGATGCAACCTAGATTTAAAAGGTAATGAGTATCATCAACAACTTTGTACCAATATATTAAAAAAACTTGGCAAAACGGATGCAGTCCTAGGACCGTGGCCACTCTCGCCTTAAGGAGAGAGAGCCTGAGTAGTCTGACGAGCAATAAAGAAAGGAGGTCAGCCGATGCAGCCCTTGCCCAAAGAGCTGACCAGTTTGTCCATTTTTCAGTTGGATTCTATTTAATACCAAACTTTGAAGAACCAGATCGTGCCAGTCTTCTACAGACCCGGAGGGCGCGCCACGCGGACGTGCAGCTGCGCGAGCACGGCGCGGCAGGGAGCCGAGGACAGCCTCTCCTCGCCAGCATCACCTTGGCCCTGAGCAGGCGCCGCAGACGGACGCGGACTGAGGGCAGCATCCAGCAGGCGCTCACGTGCATAACGAAAGCCCGTAGAGAGCCAGGCACTGGCGGAGCCACCTCGTCCTGGTGCAGGAGCCCACCAGACACTGAGCCCCCTTCTTACTGGTGCCCCGAGATCACCACAGACGGCGCCTCCTGGAGGCCCCAGAACACAGAAAACAGCCAGCCAAGGCTGGCGACGAGAGAGAAGAGGACAACTCCAAACCAAGGGACAGAGAGGCCAGCGGGGCAGGCTCGCACGGGCCCTCCTCGGCACCAGGGGCCAGCAGGGGCCCGGCACTGCGATGGGGCGGCCGCAGCAGGCCAACTGGTGGGTGCCCAGCGTGGAGTGTGAATGCCAGCTGGCAGGCCTGGGCGCCCGGGTGACTCTTCCTTTCCTAAGGGCCGCTGGCCCAGACTGTCAGCACTGATGTCAGCCTGGGCGTTAGGCGAGGCGTCGACCCCTTTTAACTTTCCGACAGGGTTCAGCCGGCTGCTCTCACCCATTCTTTCTTGTCTTTAGCAGAAGGTAATGTGAAAAAGGAGGGCCGCGGCAAAGACGCCAAAAAGAAATCGCTCAAGAGGGGCCTGAAGGTAGGCCCCGGCGCGGGCCCCTGCTGGCGGGCAGCCGAGGGCCTGTGGGGGGCCGGGACCCCAGGCTGCCCCGGGCTGGGGTCGGCGCCTCGGGGCCCTTCACCGGCCCCGCCTCTTGCTGCAGGCCAGCGTGCCCCGGATAATCCCCCCAGACTGCATCCTCATCGACGCAGACAACTTCAAGTGTATCCTTTGACGAGCCCCCCGCGCCGGGCCTGCCCGACTGCGCCACCCCAAGCTCCTTAACAGCCCCCCAGTCGTCGTGGACCCCTATGAGGAGGCCGAGGGCGCAGGTGGGCCTCCCCTCGGCGCCCCAGCCCCTGGGCAGCTCAGCCCCGGCCCCGCCCTGCCCCTCAGGGCCGGTGCGCCCGGGCGGAGCCTGGAACCTGGAGAAGGGCTTGCCGCGCGGCGCGGAGGCGCTTAACCGCCTGCTCTGTTCGCTTCGGCTCACCTTGCTTTGTGAACGGCTCCACAAAGGAGGGGAAGGGGCACCGGCGCCGTCACCTGCACTCAATGTCCACCCCACCCAGGCCCTGCGCCCTGATGACAGGTGGGGGCCAGGACAGGCGTGGCCACAGCAAGGTGCACCGAGGTCACCAAGGTCCTGTTGAGGTCATGCTAGGTCACACCAAGGTCACACTGAGGTCACATCGGTGTCCACCAAGGTCCACCAAGATCACACCAAGCCCACTTCAAGGTCACACCAAGGCCATGCCAAGGTCACACAGGCCACACCAGACCTGCCGTCCACGTGCTCCACCTGCATGTTACGAGACTCCCGTGCTCTCTCCCCATTCAATTGCAGAAGCTCTGACTCCTGTCTTCATCACCCGGGACATTTTAGAAAGATTCCGAGACACGTTCACTTCCCGATGGGTCGGACATCTGGGAAATAAGCCCTTTCCAAGGTTCGAATTTGTGTTCCAAGGATGTCCGTCTCGGGTCAGGGGTTGAAATGAGCCAAGGGCAGCGTTTGAGGCCACGGCAAGCCCGTCAGATCTGGGGGCCCTCTCGCCCCTGCCCCCCCACCCCCCCAGGTCAGGCCCCACCACGGGCTCCAGCCCCACTGCGCGCAGGCACCAGCTCCTTAGATCTCTACGACTTGATGGGGGAAATTATTGTTGACTCATTTTACAGATGAGGAAATTGGGGCCCAGGGGATACGTTAGGCCATGGTCACAGCCCCCAACCCACGCGCCAGCCGGCCTCCTCTCCGATGACCTAGGGGTTCCCCAGGTCTGAGCACCCCGTGTTCTACCTGCAGCTGACCTGTCTCTGCACCCCTCCACCTCTGCCCCCACTCTCACCCCCAGCTGGGCAGGCAGAGGCTGGGGTTGCCTCCCGCTCCCCACTTCCCAAGGCTGGTCCTTCCAGAATCCTGCTGGTTCTGCACCCCCAGACCCCCCACTCTCCTCCCCCACTCTGCCCTGGGACCCAAGGCCCGTCCTTCTTGCAGGCTGCTCGCCGATGGCCCCTCTGTCTGATTGGTCCTCACGTACCCCACGGTCCCCCCGCCCTGGCCCCACCCCAGCTCTCTGCATTCACCGCGGCAGCTTCTTGCCCCTCCTGAGTGTCGCGTGCTTGCCATACCTCACAGGGCCTCCCCTCTGCCTGGGGTGCCCCCCGCTCGGCCTGGCCTGAACAGCACATTGGCCTCGGGGGCTGGCAGGTGGGCCCTCATCGTCCACCTGGGGAACAGCAGGACAGCCTGAGGCCGGGAGCAGCTGGGAAGAGCAGGAATGTCGGCCACGTAACCGCAGGGCCGCACGCCACCCCTCCACTGAGGGCGGCTGGGGCCTGGGGCTGGGTGTCAGGGACGTGCCATGCCCACGGCTTCCAGGGTGGCCGACAGCGGGCGTTTACCCCAGGGGCGCGGGCCCGTCTGCAGTCCCAGATCCATGCAGCCCCCACAGCGCCTGCCGGCCGAGGGCGGAGTCAGCGGCCCTAAGAGCGTCTCCCAAATGCCCGTTCTCCCCCAGCTTACAGGACTGAGAGCTCTGGGGACAGGTTTGTGTGCGGGGCCGTCGTGGCCAGGCAGGGCTGTCCGTTGCCGTCGTGGCCAGGCAGGGCTGTCCGTGGCCGTGCCAGGTGTGGTGGGGTGGCCTCCTCCTAGGCGTCCTGTCCCACCGCAGCCGTCTCAGCTGAGCCCACACTCACTCCCTTCGCAGCCAGGCCGATTGGGAGCAGCTTCTGGGCAGCTGCCACGGCTTCTTCTTCTACGGGATGGAGAGCTTCCTGCTGCACGTCCTGGTGGAGAGGTTAGCCGCCATGAACCTGCAAGGTGAGGTGGATCTGCTCGCTTGGACACCAGCGGCTCCCACGGGGCCGGCCCAGCCAGGGTCCCCACGGCATTATGCAAGAGCAGCCGCAGCCCCCAGCAACCTGCAGTAAAGGGGATGAGCCCCTGCCCCTCTGGCCACAGGCCACCCCGTCTGCAGAGTGACCTCCTTGACCTCAGACCTTCCTGGGCCCAGCCGTCCTCAGCCACCCCGTTCACTTCTCAGAGACCCCAGTTCAGATGAGCAGAGGGAGGGCCTGCAGGCCGAGCGGGGTCGGGTCAGGAGGGGTCGCCCTCCCAGGGCTGGGCCCGCAGGGTCTCTGGGAGAGACAGGGAAGGCATTTCAGCGACATCTTGGTCACACCCTCCCAGAGCCCTTCTGGTCTAAATTGGGGCACTCTGGTCTGTTTGCTCCTGGTGACCCCTGGTGACCCTGGAAGCCTGCACTCAGCCCAGGGCAGAGGGTGTTGCAGGAGGCGGCAGGACGGGGGCTCCAGGCCAGGACTGGCAAGGGCGCACGACTGAGTATGGGTATGACCCGGGGGTGCTGTCAGGAGCACACGGTGGAGCGGTGCCTCGGGCCATGCCGAGCCAGTGGCAGCTGAGACCAGCAGGACCCCCAAGCAGAGCCTCCTGTCGGGGGGTGGTCACGGGGTCCTTGGCCCCTGCCCAGGGGTGCTGGGCCAGTGACAGGTCCGTGGCCCCCCAGGTGCTGTGGGGTGTCTCTGGAGGGGTGCTCAGCCCCCAGCTGGTCCAGGCAGAAGCAGGACAGGCACGGTCCCCGGGGGTCTCGGAGACAGCCGCCGTGAAGTCGGGCACTCGCACCCACCCTGCCGCCGGAGCCCCAGCTGGCCAGGGGCCCTTGCTGGGCAGAGGAGGGCGTGGGAAGCCGGTCCCTGCCCCAGCTGGCTGGAGAGCAGGGCCTCTTTGGAACTGCAATTCCAAGCCTTCCCGAAAGGCTTCCATGGAGGCAACCCCAGCCCTCACCTCGTCTTCTCAGTTTTGGGGATCCTCTGTGGCTCCAAACCAGCCCCAGCCTGGGCCCTGCAGATGGAGGCTCTGTGGCCTGCGGGCTTTCCTGTGCCCACGGAGGGGGCGATCCTGGGCTAACAGGGTTTCTCCACCTGGGGACCCAGTGAGGGCGATCAGCTCGTCCTGGGCTGCTGGCACAGGGGCAGCCACTCTGCCCAGCCCCCGGAGCCAGCTCCAGGGGCTCCTCCTGGTCGCAGGTGCAGCCTCACAGGCATCTCCCGGTGGGGTGCTGGGAGCACCCGGTGGCAGCCAGGGCTTCCCGTCACCTCCTGCCCTCCGCCCAGGTGCGTGGATGGGGCTCCCGAGGCCGCCAACATCCACGTGGCCTGGGCAGAGGCAGGTCCCAGGAAGGCTGGTGAGTCCGAGTCCCCCAACCCCGCAGCCTGAGCCCCGTTTGCACCCTTGCCTCCTGCAGATTGCCAGCTGATGGTGCTGCTGGACCAGATGCGCTCGCCCGACAGCCTGCGGCGCCGCTTGGAGCTGGCTGAGGGCAAGAGGTGCCGGGCGGGGAGGGGCTGCGGGTGAGATCGAGGGGGCGTCCTGAGGGGGGATCCTGAGGGGGCCCTGACAGGGTCCTAACGGGGAGGGGTTGGTGGGGGCTCCCAGGAGGGGTACCTGCCCAGAAGGGGACGTGCTGGGGGCGGCCTGCCAGGGGGCACCTGCTGGGGTCTGATGGGGCGGGCGGGGAGGGGGCCGCGGCCCCGGGCACTGTCTCACGCGGCCGTCCCGCAGCGAGCTCCAGCTGTCCCTGGAGGAGCCCCTGGCGACGGCCGCGCTGCTGAGCCTGGTGGGTGTCCGCAGCCTCCTGGTGAACCAGTGGCCCACGCGGCTGCAGGACAACGCAGTGCGCGCTGCCGTCCTCTGGGAAAGTGAGTGGGCGGGCTCTGCGGCCGGGTCGCGGCCGGGACAGGCCGGGCACCGCCTGAGGGCTGCGTCCTCCCCAGACCTGCTGGCCGCTGGGAAGCCCACCGGGAGAGCCGTCCGGCTCCTCCAGAAGATGGGGAGCGAGGAGACGGCTAACCAAGGTATCGGGGCCGCCCTTGCGGCCCCTCCCTCTAGCGCGGTGGAGTCGCTGCCTGTCTCCACGTCCCCAGCCCTGCCTGGATGGGGCCCCCCACTTCTCAGCAGAAGTGGGGCCCCGAGAGCGGGGAGGGCCTGGGGGCAGCGAGGAAGCCGCTCTGCCCTGGGCACCCCAGAGCCAGGAGCACCTCCACCTGGGACACCCTGGGGAGGACGAGGACATCCTGGGGGGGCAAGGATGTCCTGGGGGGCGAGGACACCCCATTCTCCAGGCACCCTGCCTTCGCAGCCACCATCCACTCTCCCCCAGAGGAGTCCCCTCGGACCTCCAAGGACAAGCTGGCGTCCCAAGCCCTGGCCCTGCAGAGGCCGCTGCGCAGGTCTGCGCGCCTCCCAGCCGCCCTCAACCTGGTCCTGTACGGGCTGCCGCACCAAGCCATCGGCTAGCCCGCCCCGGGCCCCCTCCGGGACCACCCGACACCCGCCGTCTACCAGGCCCTCCCTCTCACTAGAGTCCCCCTCATCCCCGCCCAGCTGTGCTGCCCGCCTGGCTCCCATCCCCCTGCGGCCCTGTGGGCTCTGGCCTGCTCTGGGGCCTCCCTTGGGGGCTGGGGGTACAGCAGGAGCTGGTCCCCCGGGCATCTGAGCACCCAGAGCCCCTCCTGCTGTGAGCAGCCTCCCAGCCCCATCACTAGGAGACCCGCCGGCCAGGACAAGGGGCGGCCCCGGGCCCCAGCTCCAGGTGGGACCACAGCCGCCTCTCCTGACCCGGGAGCCCCTCCTGGGGCACGTCGTCCCACGAGAGGCCACCAGTAGCTCCCATCCGAGCACCCCCTATTGCCCGTGCTGTCTCCAAACAAGTAAACTCCTTGTGACCACAGGCTGGTTTTCATTCAAGCGTTTCCGTAAACAACAGCAAGGAAACTGAGCAGCGCGCGTCCCCCCATGGCGTCCTGGGCCGCGAGGTCGGGTCTGGAAGCCACTGCCCTGGTGTTGACCTGGCGTTTCCCTGCCCCCTCTGTGGGCCTCTCCCTCCCAGACGACCCCACCTGCACACAGCCGTGCGCTCTAACAGCACCCCAACTCAAAGAGAGGCCGGCGACCGCAGGAAAGTCACCCCAGCCTGCCCCAGCGGTTCTCCAGGCACTGGGTGGGGAAGGGCCATGCCTGCTGATGTCCGAGTGTCCCCAGGGGCTCTGAAGACCGTCTCTTCCAACCTGGCTGGGTCCCTTCAGCCTGGTTCTTGTGATGAGACCAGAGAAGCAGCGCCACCGACATATGATGTGCTATAGGGGCTGTTTGTTACCACAGTGTGACGTACTGGGCTGACAGATACATCAAGATAGGGCCTCTGACAGCTGCATTCTTCCTGAGAAGGGGCCCTCCTCCTCTTCCTTGCAGATGCTGATTTCCTTCAGAATACGTGAGGCAAGGAGGGGTAGGCGCATAAAGGGAAGGGGTCCGAAGGTGGCCCTTGACCTGGGCTCACTCTTCCCCCACCGAGAACCCCCTGCCTCCTTCCTGGCTGCCCAGAGCCCCACACGCTCAGCTCTGGGTGCCGTCCCACCTGGCGCTGGGCCCCGGCTGTCCAGCAGGCCGCGATGGTGAGGGCCCGTCTCTCCCAGGCCCTCTGGGCTGAGCTGCCTCCTCTGTGCAGGGATTGGGGACGCAGGAGGCACTGACGGACCAGGTGCAAAGGTGGCCTCCTCAGAGGTGCCCCCTCCCTCGCCGGGGCCGCCTCTGGCCTGCAGCCCCCACTTGCCGCCATCATGGCCTGCCCTGCCCCAGGCGGAGCTGCCCTGCCCAGGCAGAGCCCAGAAGCCAGGTCCAGGAAGGCCGTCCGTGCAGAGGGGAGGCCATGGGCATCCAGAGGCAGCAGAAAGCTCTCACCACTGGCCAAAGAGAGGCGAGGAGGGGGCACTGGCCCCACTTCCCAGCACGGCGTGTCAGCAGCCGCAGGGTCCGCGAGGCAGCGACTCCTCTCCTGGCCCACCCGAGCCTCCAGGGTCCTCTCTGTCCCCCTGCCAGGCGCTCCAAGCCCCGGCCTTGGGGCTCCGGAAGTGTTGCTGGAAGACTGAACGAATGACAATATCCCCTTGGCCAAACGTGCCAGGCGCTGCGGAGGGAGCCGAGAGGGCAGACGGGTCTGCAGGACCCCGGAATGTGGACTAGCACAGTAGATTCTAGACGGGCGAGCGCCCAGGGGCCCGGGGCGGGCAGGCCTCACCTGCACCAAGGCTGCACTTCCAGCCTCTGCGCCTGCCGGGGGGCCCTGGCCAGGGAAGGCCGACGCGGGCACCAGGGGCCGTGCTCACTCGGAGCCCCAAGCACAGCGCCCTGGTCTCGCCTGGCGGCCAGCCGAGCCTAAGGAGAGGGCCTGGGGCTGGGGTGTCCCCTTGGTTCTGGGGTCGAGCGAGTGCCCTGGGACCCAGGACCCAGCAAGTCGCGGCAGCGCCGGCCCCAGGGGCTGCGGGGCCCTGTCTCTTGGGGTGCCCAGGAACCCCTGGCTCACCCAGCCCTGCCAGCACTATCCACGGGCTTCTGGGCACAGACGAGGAGTTAGCAACCCAGGCGAGTGCCTCCTGGCCCCACGGCTGCCAGGGGCCATGACGCAAGGGCCAGAGTGGGTTCCTCAGACCTGAGGGAGAGGAGGCCCCTGCCCTTGACGCTGGTCTGCGGACCTCCAGCTGGGCTGAGGGACCCAGGGCGAGGGCGCCAGGAGGCGTGGCGGTCCTGCAGACGGCCGGCAAGGCCACGTCGGGTCAGCACGGCCTTCCCCTCTCGAGTCCAGAGGGCCTCCGACCGCAGCCTCTGGGTCAGGACATACAGCCAGCCAAACAGGCTTAGAAAAAGCACATGGAGACGGCGACACTAAAAGCTGAAACTGAGGCTGGAGATGACACAACGGCTGCTCCCCCACGGCGCCGGAGCAGCGGCCCTGGAAAGCGCGGTGCGCGCTGCTGCCGCCCTGCGCTGGTCGCCGGAGGAGGAGAGCTCTGTTCACACGGACCTGCCTGTGAGCGCTCGCCTGCGCCTTGTTCAGGACAGCAAAACGCCGCCCACCGCCGGGGGAGCAGGGGGACGCGCTACCGGCCTCACCGCGCAGCAGCGGAAAGGAACCCCACGGCGCACAGCCCGGGGCACACTGCACGCTGCGTGTCCATCTGCACAACGTTCTCACAGTGAGAGGACCACAGGCACGCTGCAGGCGACAGGGCTGCAGGCGACAGGGCTGCAGGCGACAGGGCGCAGGGGACAGGGCGCAGGGGACAGGGAGCAGGGGACAGGGAGCAGGGGACAGGGCTGCAGGGGACAGCGCAGGGGACAGGGCTGCAGGGGACAGGGCGCAGGGGACAGGGCGCAGGGGACAGGGAGCAG
>JAKSZT010054542.1:113337-128462 GCA_026826555.1 Tolypeutes matacus | reverse complement strand
GGGCGCAGGGGACAGGGAGCAGGGGACAGGGCTGCAGGGGACAGGGAGCAGGGGACAGGGCGCAGGGGACAGGGATGCAGGGGACAGGGATGCAGGGGACAGGGCTGCAGGCGACAGGGCTGCAGGCGACAGGGCGCAGGGGACAGGGATGCAGGGGACGGCGCAGGGGGCAGGGATGCAGGGGGCAGGGATGCAGGGGACAGGGATGCAGGTGACAGGGATGCAGGTGACAGGGCGCAGGGGACAGGGATGCAGGGGACGGCGCAGGGGGCAGGGATGCAGGGGACAGGGATGCAGGTGACAGGGATGCAGGTGACAGGGCGCAGGGGACAGGGCTGCAGGGGACGGCGCAGGGGACAGGGCTGCAGGGGACAGGGCGCAGGGGACAGGGCTGCAAGGGAGAGGGAGCAGGGGACAGGGCTGCAGGGGACAGGGCGCAGGGGACAGGGCGCGGGGGCGGCGCGGGGGCAGGGCCGGGGGGCGGCGGGGGGGCGCTCGCTCCCTGTGCGTGGAAAGCACACAGGGCCGTGCACACACACACACACACACGCCTGTCAACCCCACCTGCGGTCGAGTTGGCGGCGCTGTGCCCACGTCAGCCTCTGGCTTCGCTCGTGTGCGACAGCGCTCAGGTGTCGCCATTCAGGGAAGCTGGCGGTACGTGGCGTCCCAGCTGGTGACTTCCGGTGGGTCTATAATTATTTCAACGTAAAAAGCAAAAAAAAAAAGCTGCACATATTCGATAATATTGAAAGGCTGCAATTCTCCTTTTTGTTTGAAGATTTTTCCTTTTCTCATTATATACATATACTGGTTCCAGTTAAAAAAAAATATATAGGAAAAGCTAACTCATGAGGCAAGAATAAATTCAAGTCAGAGCAGTGAGGCAGTGTGAGCTTTCTGCTAGAAAGGCGCTGGCACGCACCCAAACAACAGGAATAAAAGCTTCTGGGAATATTTCATCGACGCAGCATCACATTTTTTACCTTGTGCCGTGTCTGCTCATGTGAGAAATCTTCAGCAGTGAGCGCCGCTCCACGTATGAAAGGCTTTAAAATAACTTCCTGAATTATGTCCCGGCAACATGACAAATCACAGCATCAATTAGCTCTAGAACAGAAGTGGCATTCTGTGATATATTCAAGCGAGAAAACATCGCCTGGGCGAAATTTATGTAACCCTAAAAACTTGAGGAGAAGAGAGATCACGGGCGATTTATTGGTAATAACAGGAGATAGAACGTAACCAGGGCCGGCGTCCCAGTGAAGGGAACGGGCCGGGAGGGGCCCCGAGGGGCCGGGGGGCGGCGGCCGCCACGCACGTCCCCGACATGGGGCGCCCCGGCTGCCGTGTGGCAAGGCCATGGGCCCGCGCTTCTGTGCCGCCTGGGGAGTCGCCACCGCGCTCCATGGCCTTGAGCCGCTCTCCCGGGCTCGGCCTCCGCCCTGGCCTGAGGCCCCCTGCGCCCCGGCTGCAGGTGTGCTGGGAGACACGCGCCCTCCCTTGCCTCCGCTGGCGCCCACGAGGCCGGTGCTCCCCAGGGCTGAGCCGGGCTCCGCCTGCCAGGTCCCCGTGGGTCAGCCAGGTGGGGAGCACCAGGCCGGCAGGGGGCAGGTGCGGGGGCAGGTGGGGCAGGTGGGGCCCCCCCGCTCACCTCTGACGACCGCCCATTCCCACGTCTGTTCTGCTCAACAGTTAGCTTTTAAAATGTCTATTTCTTAATTTATGTCTTGAAATCAGTGATTTTAACATTTTAGAAACTATATGTTTTATTGTAGGAAACCTGGAAAATACAAAAAAGAGGAAAAAAAGGTGGAGAAAGGCCCACTTACTCCTAAGCCACCTGGATTTCTCCCAGTTGTCCTCCTCCGGCACGTGTGATGCGGTGAGCTTGCACTGGATCAATAGTTTCTCGTGTTTTCACTTAACACGGTAAAGGATTTTGCATTTCAAGGTTTTAAAGCCAGAATCTTTATTTATAGCTTCCTTTAACCTCAGAATAAGCTGCGAATGCAAACAGCCCCATAAACAGAGGGCACTCTCCAAGAGAGAAGGCCCTCCACCCTGAGGTTCTCAGCGCTTTGGGGTGGGGTCTCTGCCTCGCTTTCCCCGACGTACAGGCCCCTCTGGAGGGGCTGGGGCGGTCTGAGTGCCCCCCGCCCCGTGCCCTGCCAACCTAGCCCCCTCTGCTCCCTCCCAGGACCCCTCGCTGGCAAGCTGGGTCAGAGCAGCGTCCACCGCCCGGGGCCGGGGGCTGGGGGAGGGCCCATGCCTGGTGCTGGCACTCCAGGCCCCCTGGCCCGTCCCCCTCCCCAGCACCGCCGTCCGGGCAGTTAAGTCCCAATCACTGCTCAAACAGGCCTTTCAGATTGATTTGGATTAAGAAATGAAGCAGGTTAATAAAACTAGAATGTTCACAGCCACTTGTATATAAATTTCTATTAAGTCACTTCATCCAACACTGGTCTCTAATAGTTTAATTTCTGCATTAAATAATTAAAACTCTATTTTCAATTGCAGCGAACAATTGTTTTCCTTAATGATCTTCCTAGAGGAGCCAGTAATTTTATATCTTGTAAAAATGATTAAATGGCATCATTATCCCATATCTCTGAAATATAACTCAGCAACTTCAAGCAAGGCCATTTGTATTCAATTAACGCTCCCTTGCATTAAGCCGTACAATATTACTTCATGCCACGCGCAACCCGGCTGTCCTCCCGTTTTATGATGACGATGATGAAGATAGAAACAACCAGTTCAATTATCCTATTTCCAACGGGGAAATCAATTTTCAAGATGTCTTCACCCTGACAAAAAAAAAAAAGGCCGAGTTTCCTGGGAAGGGCAGGCGGGCGGAGCGGCCACCCCGGAGGCCCCGAGCCACCCCGGGCTGGGCTCCCCACAGAGAGCGGGCGCCGGCCACCCTCCCGCAGGCCTCGGCCAGGGCCTTGCACCTCGAGGCGGTTCAGCGGCTTCTGGGCCCCAGTGGCTGCCTGCCCCCCCCCCCACCGCCTGGCTCCCCCATCGGCTCAGCGAGGCCCCTGCCCCAAGGCCCCGTGCTGAGACCCCCAGCAGCCCCCTGGCACCGCCCCATCCGGGGACTGACCATAAAATCCCAGAGGGGCTCCCGGGTGGGGTGACCACAGGCTGGGCCCAGCTCCCTTTGTCAGGGTGATTCAAGGGACGCGCCTGCTGGACACTCAATCACACCGGCACTGTTGGCCAATACAATCTAATTGTTTGACATTTTTATCACAATTCATTGAGGCCAGAGGAAGACAACTAGATTAATTGCCCCGAGGCAGTTGGCTAATGGCGGGACGGAGCTGATGGACCAAATTATGGGGGAGCTCTTAGCTTTTCTTATTAGAGATTTTAATTATTTGTGACAAGAGGCGAGAGGTGGCTTTAAGATAATAAGGTGGCAGCAGCCTGTCCTCCGCCGGGTGCCCCGAGGTCCGCCACTCCCCCCGCCGCCACCCCCACCCCCACCCATTTTTCTGTGACAAGCCCTAGGGAGGGTGTGGGGGCATTTGAGGGACTGGGAGACAAACAGCCTGGAGCGGGAGATGGGACAGGCCTTAGGACCCTCCCCACTTCTCTAGAAGGGTCCTCTTTGGGCCCGGGCCCATGCCCCAAGGAGCTGCCGCCGGGCCCGAGAGCCGAACGCAGCCGTTCCCACGAAGGGGTCAGTGGGGCTGCTTTTGAGACCTGGGGAGTCCCGGGCCCTGCGTGTCTTGCCACCTCTGATGAGCTGGGAGACCGACCTCCAAAGGCTTGGTGACCTGCAGGGTGACGGGGCCGCCCAGCCCCTGCTCGTGTGGAGGCTTCCCCCCAAACCGGGCCACATACGAGGAAGAACCCCGGGGCTCTTAGCAAGACTGTAGCCCCCGGGCTGCCTGATGGAGGCAGCCCAGCTCTCTGGGCTGTGGGAGGCCCTCCTCCCACGCTTCCCCATCCCCGTGCCTCACACCCTCTCTGCAGTGGCAGGGATGGGGCCGCAGACATCTCAGTCTCCAGTGCCCCTCCCTGGGTCTGGCCCTTGCTGACTGAAGGAACTGAAGGGAATCAAAAAGAGTTAGGGGGAGTGGCTGTGGCTCAAGCAGCTGATCGCCCGCCTCCCACACGGGAGGTCCCAGGTTCAGTTCCCGGTGCCTCCTAAAGAAGACCGACAATGAGCAGACAATGAGCAAAGATAAACAGGCAGGGAGTGGATGTGGCTCAAACGTTTAACCACCCGCCTCCCACACGGGAGGCCCAGGGTTCATTTTCCAGTGCCTCCCAAAGAAGACACCAAACAATGAGCAGACATGGAGCAAAAACAAATGAGCAAAAACAACAAACAGACGAGGAAGCCATGTCAAGGGAGGAAAAGAGAATTAAAAAAAAAAAAAAAAAAGAATTAGGAAGAGGCTTGCAGAGTTTCCTAATAACAGGTCCTCCAATTTTGGGGTGGGTGCATACCTATTCTGTATAAAAACTATATTTCCCAGCCTCCCTTGCAATTGGTGTGGCCATGTAACTAAGTTCCAGCCAATGGGATGTCTTTAAAAGCACCAAGCTCTTCTTCCTTTCTGCTGGTTGGAATGCAGTTTGATGGCTGGAGTTTGGCAACCATTTTGGACCATGAGGTGGAAGCCTCATATTGAGGATGGCAGAACCACAGGGAGGAGGAGCCTGGGTCCTTGATGCTCTTGGGACCACCGTTCCATCCCTGCAGCTTGCCCCTGGACTCGGTTTATGTGAGCGAGCAATAGCACTCTACCTTATGCAGTCACTCACCAGAGACCTAATCTTACTAACGCAGTGTGCAACGGGGAGGGGACCGAGAAAAGCTTGGCGAGGGCGTGGGGCCAAGTCCCACTGTCCGTGGTTCTGACACTTCCAGGGCCAGGTGTGTGTCCTGCTTCACCCAAGAATTCTGACCCCGAGGAGAGACGGGGTGGGGTGAAGGAGCAGAGTGAGTGCCCATGTGACCAGGAAATACGGATTTGTTCCTACTTCACGGTCCCGGTACGGCAGCCTCCCTGGGAAGGCGAAAGGGCCCAGGCACTACCGAGGCGTGAAGGTGGAGAACAGAATAAGGAAGAGATGCTGAGTGAGAGGCAAAGCATCAAAGAAGAAATGTCCTCCCTGCCCCTACAGACAGCCCCCAAGACCCTGGCCACTGGGGACCGGCCCAGCCTCAGGGGCCCCAGGCCCGCCTCCGCCCTGGGGCAGCACTGTGGGGCCCTCAGCTCCTGGGTGAGTGCCGCGCTTCTGCTCGGCGCTCCGGGGGCGGGCAGCGGGAACCGCAATCCCACGGGGCGCTCCTGGCCCTGGAGAAGCCCAGTAGAGGAGCCTGGGGCCTGGGGCGGGCAAGGCCTCTGCAGCGCGTCCCTGCCCTTCAGGTTCTGTGTTTACTTCTCACAGCTTTTATTTTTCGGGCTTAAAGGAGAATTGTGCAGAAAGTGTGGCTTTCCTCTCACCGGCACTGGGCTTCGGTTGGCAGCTTCGTCAGTGACACACGTTACGAGTGCACCGGTAACGAGAGCTCACACTCGGGTCCTCTGCTGGTGTCTGTTACGTCCCAGCTGCTGAAACAAAGATCAAGCGGGGCTCGGCTCGAGCGCCGGGGGCTCGCAGGCGCGGGGCCGGGGAAGGCAGGGCCAGGGCGCCCAGGCCGCGGCGCCCTCTCCCCCGCTGGCGGCCGCCTTCCGGCTGCCCCTCCGGCTGCCCGGCTCTGCCGCCTTCCTGCAAGGGCTGTGGCAGCAGGACTGAGACCCTCCTGGCTGGGTGGGCCACACCTCGGCTGAAGCCCCCTCGTCAAATGTCCCGTTACGCTGGGCCCCGCCCACGAGGCCCGGCTCAGCTTAAGGCGCCCGGCGCTGCACCCATCTAGGCCGCCGTGTGCCCTTCGTTGCGGAGACGCAGGCACAGCATGAAATCTTCATGCTGCCCGCTTCCACGAGCCGGCGTGGCACCGTGGCCCTCACGCTGCTGTGCTGTCGCCCCGCTCCACTGCCCCATTCCTCAGCCCGCAGAGGCCGCACACCTTGGGCACGGCTTCTCCCACTCCAGGCCGCTCCGCTCTGCGGGCCTTTTCCTCAGGGCTGGTAACGACGCAGGGGGTTTGCAGGGACTGCTCTGGGCGCAGGAACGCAGAGGCCACAGGGGCACGGGGCTTGCCTTAGGGCGTGCGCGCCGGGGAGGCTGCGCTCAGCGAGCCACCGGGCCGCTGGGTCGGCGATGACCTCCCGAAAGCGTCTGCAAAGTCCTCCAAGCCAGAGCGCCCTGCTGGCCCCCCTCCCTGTCTGAAAGACCACCCAGGGCCTGGGAACCGGCAGCACGCCCAGTGCCCACCCGCACCAGGAGGGCCACACAGGGGGGCGGGCGCTGGGACCTGCGGAGCCCGGGCTGGGGTGGGGAGTCCCAGGGGCAGAGGGCACGTGTGCAGGGCCCGGCCCTGCGTGAACCATCACCGGACAGGAAGCACGGGGGGCCGCAGCGCCCACCATGGAGGGGTGCAGACCACGCTCATCCTTGGACAAATGTCCGAGTTCAGCCAGGCCAGAGGGCCGTGGTGTCGGAGACGGGGGGTCTGGCACAGTGCCCCCAGCACAGCGGCCGGCCAGGGAAGGCTGCCAAGGGACGCGCCTCCTGGGCTGGGCAGGGAGGCCACGCGAGGGGCAGCTGTGGGCTGGGGGACCTGTGAGCCTCAGGCGGGCCCAGCGATTCCCGGAAGCTTCCCACCCAGGGGCCCGCTGGGCGGGCGCAGCGGCGGCAGGCCCCAGGGAGGGCAGAGGGCAGGCGGCGGCCCTTTGGGCTCCGCAGACTGAGGGCACCGTGACAGCTGCCGCCTGAGCCGCGCTCAACCCTGGGAACCAGTTTCCAGAAAGCTCTTGCCGATTGCCGGTGCCGTGTCGTTGACTGCCCAGGGCAGTGGGGCTGGCCTGGAGGTGGACGGCATCCTGGTTTGGGCTTGGAACCATCCGGCTCCCCTCGCCCGGCTCCCGCTTCTCAGCCTCGAGCTTGAGCCGCGCTGCCGCCTGCCTCCCGGGACGCCCTCCCTCAGGGCTGCGCCTACTGCGGTTTCACCAACAGACCCGAGTTTCATGTGGAATTCTTCCATGCATCTTCCGTCTCTAGCCCACCCGCCCTACACACACACACACACACACACACCCCTACAACATCAAGGGACTGACGTTACAGCAACAAGGCAAGTTACTCTGAGCTTTCTGGCCTCAGTCCAACGGGACTCTGCGTTCCTACAAACGCAGCCTTTCCAGGAACTCTTGGACACGCCTCATCAGGCGTGACGAAACGAGCCGCTCCGGCTCTCCGTCCTTAAAATGTGTGCCGTTATTGTTTATTACAATAAACAATGCTCATAGGAAAAAAAGCAAAAGAACACCATGGAACATAAAAAGGAAAATGCAAGTTTGACCTCTCCTCCCCAGAGGTCGGCCCACCCCTCAAGGGCTTGGCACATACAGGAACTTCCAGGCTTTCCGTATGAGTAAATGTTCCCATATTTAACGTTCGTTTTAAAAATGGGCTTACTCTAGGCATGCTCTCGGGCCAGCTTCTTCCCACTCGGCGAGTTCCCACGGGCATCCTCGCTTCACGTCACTGCAGGCACAGAATATGGGCAGAGCTTTGTCTGTGCTGGCGAAACTGCTGAGGCTCCCTTGTGGTCGGCCTGGGCCGCTAGGCCACGGCACTTCCACGGAGTTTCTCGTCAGGACTTTCCTGAACCCCCAACCAGGTTTCCAGCCTCATCCATCCATAGAAATTGCTCGTCAAGGTCACCTGTGGCCTCTGAGTCACAAAATACGAAACCTTGTAGATCTCGGTCAATGGGTGGCAAGTGAGACCCTCCTCCCCCAGCAGCCTCCTCACTGGCCACTGAAGACCACACACCCCCGGCTCTCCTGCTTCGCTGTTCTCGCCTCCACGAACAGTTGTGGAAATGGCAGTTAGCTAAAGATATCCGCTCCGTGATGCTGAGGAAAGCAGAGCAGCTTGCCAATGCTGTGTGTGTGTGTCAGGTGAGAGAGGGGTTGTAGGATGTGATCTCCGGCTCACAGCAACTCTTGTGTGCTCTGTTCTTGGTGGTCTCTGCCCCAGCCTGGCACAGGGTACCCGGGAGAAAAGGTCTCCGCAGACAGGCTTTGCAGAAATGAATGAATGGAGAAGGGCCTGGAAGGATGTTTAACACAAGATCCTCAAAGGACAGCTCAGGCGGCTGAGACTTGGGAGCCCTGTACGTCCTTCGTTTCGTTCAATGTCACCTTCGTAACCAGAAAAAACGTTGTTTGAAAAATAATTGCTTTCCACCCAGATCTCTGGCCAAAGCTGTGAGGAAAACGGCGGGAGGCCTGCAAGGTGGCCCCGAGGGGCAGAGCCGCCACCGGAGTTCTCAGGGCGCCCGCGCCCCTTGTGCCCAGGGCCCCAGTCCCACCATGGCCCAGCGCGCAGGCGCGACCACAGCGAGCCCGAGAGGACACCCAGGACCCCCGCAGCGGGATGCAGACCCGGGAGGGGGCACACCTCGGCCTGCTGCTGGCACAGGGCGCGGTGCCGAGCGTGGGTGGCGGGAGGGGCTGCAGGGCAGTGCCCGCGGGCGTCGCGGGGCCTGTGCGCCACCAGCCGGCATGCTGCCGGCGCCGCGCACTCCGTGGCCGACGTCCTCGGGGTTTTCAGCTCACGAGGGACTTGAACCGTGCACGGGGACCCGCGGGGCGGAGACTGGCGACGCAAGGTGTCCCCACAAACCCCTCCACCCCAGGGCGCGGGGAGCCCACCGGAGGCGCCGCCCCCTCCCCGGCCCAGGCCCACCCCCACGCCCGGGCCCTCCCGTTCCGTCTGAACTACTTTGGGGCCTTAAACGTTTTCAAGAACCCTGACTCACGTCCTCTCTTCTGGGCCAGCGGTGACCAAGGGGTGGCGGAGCGGTGGGCCACAGCCTCTCCAGGGGTCTTCCCCCGGGGGACACCTTTACCTAAACTAACTGGATTAAGGACCACCCTCACAGGCCGCAGGCCCCGGGGCCCCAGGACCGGGGGTGCTTTACGGGGTGGGCGGCGGCCCCCGGCAGACGCCTCCCCAGAGGCCACGGCAGCTGCTCTGCAGAGCCCGCCAGCTCTCTGCTCCTGGGACCCTGGGGGCCAGGGGCCCGGCCTGGCATGTGTCCAGCTGCCCAGGGTTGCCCAGGCCGTTTGTGTGCCCCACCCCCACGGGAACAGTGAGCGTGGAGGGTCCCCGCGCCCTGCCTGCAACTACCTCCTCGTCAGGGTGCCCCGCTCTTGACCCCCCATTCCTGCCTCCATCGTGCAGCCCCAGGGTCTTGTAAAAATGCGACTCAGCCGTCCTCGTGGACGGCTCGGCCTGGCCCAAGGCGCATCAGGGAGCTTCCATGGAGGCTGGCCTGGGCGGCCCGAGCCTGGGCCCAGGGGTCCTCCCGCCGGCCGCGGCCCCCAAGCTTCCCCGCCTGCCCCCTGCAGCCTCCTCCGGCTCCACAGTGCCACTAAGAGGAGGGCATCAGTCATCATGGAGATAACCCTCCCGTCTGTAGCTGTCTGACTTCAGCTTATTAACTTGCATGTTGCTAGCTCCCCGCTCAGGCGGGGGGGGACCGGCTGGCGGGCGCCTGGCCTGTCCCCTGCCCCGACCGGCCCTTCCCAGAGCCTGGCCCCGGGGCAGGGGCAGGGCAGAGGCAGCACCTCCCTCGCTGCCGTGGCTAGGAAGGGGCAGGCGGCCCAGCACGGTCAATCTGGGGGCCGCGGCAGACCCTCCCTCAGGACCCCCTGCCCCCAGGAAGACCCCACGCAGAGGGGGTGGGAGCCTCCCCCTGGCTTCACCCCATGCCAGCGAAGGCCACGAGCAGAAGCCGACACAAATCTCTCCCGCCAGGCACTCAATTAGCACGCTGGCCGGCGGTCAGGTACCCGGAGCGCCGCGGCCAGGAGCTCATTACCCCGATGCGCGGCTGCGGGCTGCTCCGAGGGCTGATTTACGGCCACGTCTCTTTGTCCTTCCCTGAAGGACACAGGGCTCTGGGGACCCCAGAGGACAGTGCTGTCAAGCTGGGGCTCTTCCAGGCACCAGTGCAGCCCCTCTGGTCCTTTAGGGGCTTTGCTGGGCCTGCCCGCCCCCCTTCCCCCCAGTCCTGGCCGTGGCTCCCAGGTGGAGGCTCCAGGGGTCCACGAGGCCCCACCCATGGTGGCTGCCCCCAGCACAGGTTCAGAATGGCCTCGGCGGGCTGCAGGCCACAGCCTGGCCCTTCTGAGGTGGAGAGGGTGGGGGCTCCACCTCCTGGGTGGTGTGGAAGGTGCTAGAACTCTCACCAGGCTCAGCTTGCCTGGAGATGGCTGCGAGGGACCAGACGGCCAGGAATGGACCCCAAAACCACAACCAGGACACAAGGCCCCCAAAGCCAAGGGGGCAGGAGGGCCCTGAGGAGGGGCCCCTGGAAGGAGAAGGTCGCCAGTGAGGTCGCGCAGGCCGTCCCCAGGCCAGGGGTGGGCAGGGGTCCCTGGTGACCCTGGCAAGAGTGGGGTGGGCGAAACCCGACCCTGTGCTGAGCAGGGCTAGGTGGGAGCACAGGGCCGGTCCTTCGAGAATGTACCTGGGGGAACGAAGTAAGCTGACGCTGCCAGCAGGGGGAGCTGGCGCCGGCGGGGACGGGCCTCTCTGCAGCTCTTTCCCACCTAGGGGTGGGGGGCTCGTTCTGCCCCATCCACACAGGGCCCGAGGTTTAGCCCCAAGGGGAGAACGCAAGTCCCAGCGCGCCCCCCTTCCTGCACCGCCCCCCAACCTCGATGGTCAAAGCAGTGCAGGGGCGCGAGACCCACCAAGCACAGGGCGCAGCAGCTGGCAGGGGTTGGGCCAGAGGGTGAACCCCAGGGAGGGTCCCCAGGAGAGGTCAGGGTCCAGGGCAGGGGAGCAGCCGGGGCTCTCTTGGGTCCCCTCAGTATTCCTTCCGGGCTCCTCCCACCTGCCTAGATTCCCCTACCCAGGGCCTTCCAGAACCTTCCTGGGCCAGGGGTGGGGCGGGCCGGCGGCCTCCCGGGTCTGACCGCACCTGGCCGGCCCTTGGCGGAACAGGCTCCCTCTCCGCCACCCCGCAGGCCGCTAGGGCCGAGCGGACACCCCACCCCCCGGCCCAGCAGACGGGAAGGGGGCGGGGTCTGCCTGAAACGCCGTTAAAGGGCGACCCCACAAGCACCCGGGCCGCCCTGAGGCTTCCTCGGGCTCGCAGGCTCCGCCCTCCCTCCAGACCCCGGCCCTGGAAGATGCTGGAAGTACCTCCGGGCTCAGGGTGCCGGCGGCCGGGGCGGTGCCTGCCCCTGGAGGAGGGGGCGGGCGTGCACAGTCTTCCCGTCCCCACCCCCGACTCCAGGCCCAGGAAACCCCTCTGAGCCCAGGCGCTGGAGCACGCGCATTGGCTCGTCCCGGAGGGTTTATGGAGACCCCGAGGGGGCGGTGGAATGCGGGGTCCTTGCAGCGGGCCTGCTGGGGAGCGGGCGGCCGCGCGGGCGGGGTCTCCAGACAGGGCGCCTCTGAGCTGAGCCCGGCGGAGATGCGGGGCAGCGCTGCCTCGGGGGCGGCGCCGAGGGGACCGGTGGAGGGAGGGGGCCGAAGGTGGCGAGCGGCGGGGACGGGAGCCCCCGCGCCCTTTGACCCGGCTCTGTGCAGATTGTAATGTCGGGGGCAAGAGCTGGAGCCGCGAGTGCCGTCCGGGGCCAAGATGCCGGCGAGCGCCGGGGGGGCCGGGCGGGGCGGCCGGGGTCGCTGGAGGCCTTCGAGTCCTCACCCCCGGGCCAGCCCCCGCCTCCGCGGCTGCTTCCCGCTGTCGGCTGTGTCCCCTGGCAACCCTCTGCCCGGCGGGGAGGCCGGGGTGGGCGCTGGAGCGGGGTTGCCACGCCGAGGGGCGGCAAGGGCCGCTCGGCCTTTTCTGGGTCAGCGCAGTTGCCCTGGCCGGGGGCGCGGCGGCGTGGGAGGGGGTCTGCTCAGCAATTCCAGAGCCTCTGGGTCCCCGGAGGCCCCCGCAGCCAGCGCGCCCCCTCGCGGGTGGCCGCTGCAAGCCTGTGGCCGGGTTGCCCCTTTTGGGGGTTCGGCGCCGAAGCCTCTGTGGAGCCCGAGTCAAGCCCCCTCTGTCCGCAGCGCTGGGCGGGTTTCCGGGGCGCATGTCAAAGAAGCCGAGAATGTGCCCCAGGACACCCTGCGAAGGGCAGCCCACCCGGCTGGCGGCAGAGAAACGCCTGCCCGGACACCCCAGCCCAGGAGGGGCGTGGGCGGCCGCAGCTGCCAGGGGCCGCGCACGGGGACAGCCCCCCCCTGGCTGATGAGGCCTCTAGCCCCCGCTGGCTTCCTGGCGCTGAACGCTACACCCAGACCCTTTCCCACGTGCACCCCTGTGGCGGGCCTGCGCCCTGCCCGCCCAGGCCGGCTCCTGGGCACCTGCTGTCCCCTTTCCTGCATCCCCACCAGGCCCGTCCTAACGGGCGCCCTTTCTCTTCCCTCACGCACCCGCCCGCTGCAGGGTGAGCCGGGGGTGGGAGCGAGGAGGGTCCGCGTTTGTTCCCCCAGCGCCTGGCGCGAACTCCGCGCCGGGCGGCGCTCCTTGCCCGAACCACAGGCTCTGCAAAATGGCGCTTCCCCGCGGTCTCCCACGACGTTCCGGCTCCGAGCCCCACGTGCCCGCCGGCCTCACTCGGGGACGCCTTCGCAGGGCGGGGAGGTGGCACCCGCTCCGCTAGGGGCCCGACGCGCCGCTCCCGGCAGGCGGCAATTGGGACCTTCCCGGGAGGAAGGGGCGGCCTGGGGGCGGCGGGGGCAGGGGGGTCGGTGAGGGGAGCGGACGGGCAGTTAGAGGGGCCGCCTAGGGAGGGAAGATCCCGCGCTGCGGCGTCCAGGAGGGTGGGAGAGCGTCTCGGACTTGGGTCCCCCGATGCGCCGGGCTGGCCGCGCAGCCAGAAGCGCGGGGTAAAGGCAACCCCGTCCTCCTCCCCACGCCCCCGGGTGCCCCTGTCCCCAACCCTCCCCACCCCGGCCGCCCCGAGAGCGGCGCACGTTGCAGCGCGCGGAGAAGCAGCCCCTGCGGTGCAGCCGCAGCCCCGGGAGCGCCTGGCCCTGCGGACAGACCCAGGTATCGGGGGCGCTGGGCAGCGGCTCGCGGGCTCTTTCCCCGGCCCGAAGACCAGGGGCCGCACCCCTGCCTCCTGCCCGCGCGGCGGGGCTCCGAGCCGTCCAGCGGCCGCTGCCCACAGTCGGCCCAGCAGCGTGGAGCAGAGGCCGAGGAGTCGACGAGCGGAGCCGGCCCCGCCCGGGGCCCCAGCCCCGGCGCGGACTCCCTCGACCCTGGCCCCTGGCCCCGCCTCCTCATTCCCAGGCCCCCGGCCCCAGCCCCGGCAGCCCCCGAGGGACCCAACTCCTGCCCCGGGAGGGTCCTGCCGTGGCCCCACCCTGGGGCACACCCGTGCTGTGGCTTCCTCCGAGGGAGTGGTGCGCTAGCGCGGCCGGGGGTGGGGCCCAGGGCTTGCGGACCTGGCGCCAGGGGCGGCGCGGGGACGCCGGGACGCTGGGGGCTGCGCCCTCGCTGCTCCGGGCCTTCCCCAGCTCCGGCCATTGGCCTGCGGGGCAACCGCGCCCGGATCCCGCCAGTGCGGCCCCGGCCGAGAAAACGAGAGGGGGACCCCTCCCTGCTCAGGCTCAGTCTGGGGTGCGCCCCCTGCACCCCCCGGGGCTGTCCAGCAACAAGCCAGAGACCCCCGCGCTGCATAGCGCGCCGCGCACTCGCCGCCAACTGCACAAAACGAAAACGGGCCCGCGAGGGGCGCGGCGCGAGCGGACGCTGAGTCCCTGCACGGAGCCGCGAGGGTTGCGTTCACTCACGGCACTAAAACCCTGGCAGCCGGGGCGAAGCGAGGAAGTCGTTGCCACCCGACCGCACCAGGCCCGAGCGAGGCCCCCCGGCCACACAGCGCCGCCCGCGCGCACACACTCGGGTCACGCCCCCGGCCGGCAGCGAGAGTGATAAGCGTTAATTATTAGTGAATATCGACGGCAACATAGGTAGAAGCAGGTGACGCCCGCACGGCACGACGGCGACAGTTCTCAGCAGCTGCCACGCGCGGGGCGCCGGGATCGACTGTGGTCTCACGTGACACAGCAGTTGTACGTGGGGGGCTGCGGGAGCGCTTTGTACCCAAAGGAGTCCTGCGGGGCCACCGGAGTGCCCCAAGGCGATCCGAAGGCTTCTGGGCCCTGAGCCGGGGCGCCCTGGTCTTCCGGGCGGAAGAGAGGCCCAGGGCTAGGTCGCAGGGTGGGGGCCGCGGCGCTCAGAGCTCGGGGTACCTCCTGGGAACCGCGGGGAGACTCCGCGCCTGCAGAATCCCCGAAGGGGAGGCCGGGTGCCACCGCGTCCGCAGCAGGCAGGGGACAGTTCCGCCAGAGCCGGGTGGGGAGGGGACGGGAAGCCGCTAGGCCGCGCGCGAGAGCTAGTGGCCGGCCTTGGCGCGGCCGCGAGTGACGTGTGGCGCTTGTGCGTGTGGCCCCGGGGCAGCCCCTGCCACCGCACGGGCCGTTTCGTTGGCAAAGCAAGCAGCAGATTCCCGCGGGGGGCAAGTCTGGACTTCCGGCCCGGGGACCTCGAGGCACGCTCCCTCCCTCCCTCCGCCCCGGGCCTCGGGAGCCGCGGCCCTAGCTCCGGCCCTTCTGGAGGGCCCCGGCCGGCGGGGGAGCCGCATAGCGGGGCGCGACCCGTGACCCCGACGGCGCCCGGCCGCCTTCCCGCTCCGAGCCGCAGGCCCGCGCGCCGAGTGGGGCCTCAAATCTGCATTCTTGAGGCCATAAAATGTTCTCCCCCACCCCACCCGTTCCCCATTAAAACCTTTGCCTAACTAAACTCCCATCGGGCGGGATTTATTCCCTCCCGGGGGAGATAAATCAGGGGGCAAATTTACAGCCGGGAAGCCCCCGCCGCGCTAATGGGCCCTTCATGGAGTGCGGCGGCCGCGGGCGCGCAGACCGGGCCTGGCCAATGGCCGGGCCGCGGGCGCCGGCGGCCAATCAGCGCGCGCGCCGCGCCCGGGCCCCGCGGTTATCAGCGCGTCCGGCCCGCGCGGGCCGCTCCG
>JAKSZT010054542.1:78961-112937 GCA_026826555.1 Tolypeutes matacus | reverse complement strand
GCGCCCGGGCCGGCGGCGGCGGCGCCCATGGACGCTAACCGCCCGGGCGCGTTCGTGCTGAGCAGCGCGCCGCTGGCCGCGCTGCACAACATGGCCGAGATGAAGACGTCGCTGTTCCCCTACGCGCTGCAGGGCCCGGCCGCCTTCAAGGCGCCCGCGCTCGGCGGCCTGGGCGCGCAGCTGCCGCTCGGCACCCCGCACGGCATCAGCGACATCCTGGGGCGGCCGGTGGGCGCGGCGGGCGGCGGCCTCCTGGGCGGCCTGCCCCGCCTCGGCGGGCTCGCCTCGTCGGCCGGCGTCTACTTCGGGCCCGCGGCCGCCGTGGCGCGCGGCTACCCCAAGCCGCTGGCGGAGCTGCCCGGGCGCCCGCCCATCTTCTGGCCCGGCGTGGTGCAGGGCTCGCCCTGGAGGGACCCGCGCCTGGCCGGCCCCGGTGAGTGGTCGCGGCGCGCGGGCGGGGGGCGGGCGCGACGGCGGGGCGCGGGTCGCGCTCACGCGCCCCTCTCTGCAGCCCAGGCCGCCGGGGTCCTGGACAAGGACGGCAAGAAGAAGCACTCGCGGCCCACCTTCTCGGGCCAGCAGATCTTCGCGCTGGAGAAGACCTTCGAGCAGACCAAGTACCTGGCGGGCCCGGAGCGCGCGCGGCTCGCCTACTCCCTGGGCATGACCGAGAGCCAGGTCAAGGTGAGCGCGGCGGGGCGGGGCGGGCCGCCGGGCGGGGCCAGAGCGTCGGGGGCGCCCCTGACCGCCCGCCGCCCCCAGGTCTGGTTCCAGAACCGCCGGACCAAGTGGCGCAAGCGGCACGCGGCGGAGATGGCGTCGGCCAAGAAGAAGCAGGACTCGGACGCCGAGAAGCTGAAGGTGGGCGGCTCGGACGCCGAGGACGACGACGAGTACAACCGGCCCCTGGACCCCAACTCGGACGACGAGAAGATCACGCGGCTGCTCAAGAAGCACAAACCCTCGAGCCTGGCGCTGGTCAGCCCGTGCGGCGGCGGCGGCGGCGCGGGGGACGCGTTGTGAGGGCGCCGCGGGTGTAGATATATTTTTACAGAATAAGTTATAGCGCGGCTCGGCCCGGCTGGCGGGGACCCCGGCCCGGCGGCGCCCCGGGGTGGGCTCGGGGACGCGGGCTGGGAGCCTGCGGCCGGCGGAATCACTTTGTATAATCAATAAATTATTTAACACGTCGCGGGCGGAGCCGCGGCTCCGAGGCTGTCGCGCGTGTTTCTTCCGGATTGAGCCCGAGGGGGGCCTGGGTAACGTGCGACTCGGCTCGGCGACGGGGAGGTCCCAGCCGGGTCCCAGCCGGGAAGTGCGCGGGAGAGAAGCCGCCGCCGGGAGCGCGGGGCCGGGACGGCCGGGGCGGGCAGCGGGGCTTGGGCCGCGGGCGGCAAGTAGGAGGCGCCGGGCAGCAGGTACGGCGCCCCCTCCCCGCCGAGCCCGGGCACCCCGGCCCGCCCGAGGCCGCGGGGTCCCCCGCGACGTCCGCTCCCCCGAGTTGGGTCAGATGACGAGGTTTGGGGCCCGTCGCTGGCCTTTCTCGGTCCTGCAGGGCGGGCTCTGGGGTCCCCCCAGCTGCGGCTCACGCGGACTTTGCCCTGACTTCCGGGGTGGGGGCTCTGGCCGGGCAGTGAAGTATTTCCAGTGACTGAACCCCGGGTGAGGAAACGGCTCCGAACTCCATCTGCGCTTCGCCCTTCCGCCCAAGGCTGACCGCCTTCCCGGGGCAGAAGCACTAATTCACGCAGGGCTGCGGAAACCCCAGCTCCCCGCGGGGGCAGCCCGCAGATCTCCACACGGAATGCCACCCCAGAGGCGTCTGGAGGGGCACCCTGGACATGGGGCGGCCGGTTTCCCGCGACGGAAGGGCATTCCGGGACCTCCGCGTTGGAAGGTAGGGTGGTGGCCGGCTCCCTTCGCGGGGTGGGGGCAGGCCTTCCAGGGGCAGCCCCCCTGTGGTCGCCGGCCTGGCGGATGAGTGAAGGCCGAGGGGCTCCGCGTGGCCCCGGGCGCCCCACGGGCAGGCTGGCTCCGGCCGCCAGAACCCAGCGCTCGGCGGCCTCCGCGGAGCTGCCTCTGCCGGGCACAGCTGCGGCGTGAGCTCAGCCCTCCTGGGCACTGCCAGCGTCGAGGGCTTCTCTCCAGCTGCGCTTTTTAAAACGTTGGAGAAGTGAGAAAGGCCGAGCAGTTTCTGCCACGTGGCTGCACCGTCTGTTTTCAGCCAGACTTTCTGAGCCCTGGCTGGTTTTCTTTTAAAGGTGGCAAAGCTATTTCTTGAATGAACAATTCAAAGGAGTTTTAGAGTTTTGAAGAAAGCGATACGTTTACAGAATCCATTAAAAACGCTAAGGACTAAATCCCACCAGTCACAATCAGGAGAAAATCCAAAAGATTCTCTCTGCTCCCAACTAATGGCTTATTTATCCCTGGCAATCTCTCATACCATGAAATTCCGGTATTTCTAATTCCTCTTAAATAGCGGGATACAAAGGAGACCTCCTCTTTATTTAGCATTTCAAAGGTGAGGGATAAATGGAAAGAAAGGGAGAATGCAGCGCTGTTTCACCATGGTCAGCTTTATTGCTTAGGAACCGGAGCAGTCATTGGGAAAGGCCTTCCAAGCGCACACGAGCCAGACCGCGCCACGCGGAACCGCCCCGCAGCGGCCCCGAGCCAGCAGCGTCCACAGGAGCCGCCGGGCCCCCAGTGTCCTCCAAGGAAACGGAGCCGGCCAGCGGACGCCACGTCCTTCGCACCGGTAGTGATTTATAGCAAAGACGGGCATCAGCCGAGTGCCGCCGCCGTCCAGGAACTCTGTAGTGTTCTAGATTAAATCAGTAAAACATACATTTGTGTTTCATCAACAGACTTGCTAATCACCTTTTAATGTTGTACTTCGTGCTAGGAAAAAAATATCTGCAATAAGATTATGTAGGGTGTCTGCAGCTGAGCAGCCGAGGACATTTACACTTTTGTTTCTCATAATATCTTTATGTACAGCCCAGGTTAAAAGCAATTTCTATCGGAAGCAGACTAGGCTATTTCTACTTCTCCCAGGATATTATTGTTTGAATGTAGAATACTTGGCACCATAAAACGGTAACAAAAGACAGACAAAACAGTTTACAAAATTCTTAAAAGGTACACCCAGGCCTTCCTTGCCGTGAATGTCCCGTTCTGTTCTTAATGCAACACGGACGGAGGGAGAGGAGGGGCGGGTGGCCAGCACAGACACGCTCGGGAGCCACGGTCCCCGCCATGGCGCTGCCGGGTCAATGGTCCATCGTAGGAGTCGGGCTTGACGTACAGGCGAGGGTCCCTCACAGGGCGCTCTCGGGCGTTCGTACTGCAAAGTGTATCTAGCATACGTTTTGGTAAGGTTTATAAATTATTTTAAAAAGTATATATTTATATATATTTATATCTATAAAAATGGAAAGCAGCTGCAGTGTGCTCAGCCATGCAACGGGGCAGCAGAGGGAGCAGCCTGGAAGGGGGCACGCCGCCAGGCGAGCGCCAAGGAGCCCCTTGCCGTCCTCGCGCCACGGCCACACCGCCTGGCCAGCTCAGAGCCCAGCTCCGTCCCCCGCTCCCCTGGGCACACAGCCCACCGGCAGTGAGGGAGGCGATGCCTGGGGGCTTCTCTGCTGGAGAAGCTCTTCCACACAGACAATTATTAAATATCGAAAACTGAATTCTAAAATACAGAATCTCTTTGTTGTCTATTAGAGTTTTGGCAACAGGATTGTGACTAATTTAAAAAAAAACCAATATCTCTATTTAATGTCACATGAACAGACGAGACAGTGAGGTATGTGAGGCTTTTCCGGAACGGTCCGGAGGCTGAAGCGCAGTGTGGAGCCGGCGGCTAGCAGGTGGGTCGTCGATGCAGCTGTAGAGCGTCCGGTGGACCGCGGCCTCTGCCTCCGCGCGCTACAGGGTGGGCTCGCAGAGGAGCTTCTCGTGGCGCTGGCAGCGCTTCCCTGCCGTGGGAACAGTCATTTGTTAAAGGAACAGAGCACCAGGGAAAGTGCTGAAAAGGTGAGCGGAAGGGAAGGACTTATATTTACCACCACGTCACTGCACGACACAACACTTGTGCACATGGGCGTGAGGTTTACCTGCCCCAGGTGCGATTCGGAAGGCCAGGAACACAGGCTGCGGCGGGAGGAGAGGAGTGGCCGTCAGCAGTGCTGTGGGGAGCCGGCCCCCCAAAGCTGCTGGTCAGCAAGGCACACAGCCTCGCCTCCTGGAGGCACGCGAGACCACCCCCAGATCCTGCGGGACGCCGGGCCTGGCGAGGCAGAGCACGCTGTGCTGGTAACAAAGGCGTCCCTTCTAATGGAAACGAACCAGAGCTGGTGTCAGGAGCTGGTGGCTGAGCAGCCAGCAGGCCTCGGCAGTGGGAGGTGGGGGGACAGCCCACAGAGGTGGTCTCTAAACACGGGACCCCCAAGCTGGACCCCCAGGCAGCCCGAGGTGGCCTCAGGGTACCCAGCTGCAGATAACGCACCTTTTTCCAAAGAGCAAAATGATGTCTTTTACTCTAACGTGACTGCCCATTTCTGCTGTCCCTCCCCCTCCCCCCTTCCTTCCCCCCAGTGTTTTATCATAATTAAATAAAAACTGACCAATTTGGCCCACTTTGTAAAATGAGACTAAGAGCATTTAGAAAAACAGGAGATGAAGCACCCGGCTTGGAGCCCCCCAGGGCCAAGCCCTGCCCGCCCGGCACCCCCGAGCAGGGGCCTCACCTTGTGGTCTCCCATGCAGACGCTGGGCCCGATGTGGTCGTAGGTGATGACCTTCTCCTCGCTCTCCGACTGGGGATGCAAGCAGACGGGTCAGTGCAGGGGGCAGGGGCACCCAGGAGGTGCCTGGCAGGAGCTGGGGGGTCCCGCGGAGGGACCACCTGCTGCCCTGCCTCTGCCCGGAGCTCTGTCCCCTAGCAGGACAGTGGTGAGCGGGGGTGATGCAGGGGTGGGAGGTGCCCCCCACTCTGTCCTGCGTGTGCTCCAGGGAGCGGTGCTGGGGAGCTCAGGGCCCCCACCCGCTGCAGTGAGCCCCGCTTTGAGATGCCTTTAGAAACGTGCCCCCTGAGTGAAGCAGCGCGGCTATCTCCCGCTTTCCCTATTTGCGCTGGTTTTGACAGCCTGTTCTCTCAACCCGGGACGGTATTCAAACAGGAACAGGCGGCGCTCCGAGTCCCACGGGGCCGCCACAGCGGCCTGCGCGCAGCGGGGTCGGGGGGGCCTGCCGCTGCAGCCAGCCCGCTCTGACCGCGGCCGGAGCAGCTGAGACTGCGTGAACGCTGAATTACCTGCAGCGCACCAGGAAGCTAAGGTCAGGTTTACTTTCCAGCACAGCCGTCGCAGGAAGTGGAGACAGCCTGCGCGGGACGCATGAGCACTTTCCAATCTTTCAAGACGGCACCGCCGCCTCCGCGGCAGTGGGCACACATTCATCAAAAGCACCGTGGTAATTTACAAAGGCAGCATAAAATTGGGCATTTTCAGCTGCGTAATCTTTGGACAGATAAACAAATTACAACAGCGCGGGCAGAGCCGGGGCACGCCTCGCTGAGTGTTCGCCACCGCGGCGCCCGCGGCCCTTCGGCGTCCGGGGGCTCGGGAAGCGAAACGGCCGTGATGGTGGGCAGCCGGCCGTGGCATGATCGATGGGGCCTGCGGGGCTGGCGCGGCGCGCATCTGCGCTAGCACCGCGTCTGGGCCGCGAGGGCGGGCCTGGGAACGCTGGGCCCAGGCTCCTGTTGGCCGACAAGGCAGGCGCACGTTGTCCTGGCCCGTCACGGAAGGACAGGGCAGCCAGAGCGGCCTTTGTCACCAGCGTGAACGAACAGCAGAATCTGTTTCCCATTGTGTTCTTAAAACATTGAATCCTGGGCCCGGAGAAGTATGCAGGGCTGGGGACCCTGGCCACGGGAAGGGAGCCCCCCACAGGGCTGCGCCTGCAGGGCCTCAGCTTGTTCCCCCAGCAGACAGCTCTGACTTTCTTCCTCCTCCCCTCAAAGGCTCCCCCTTTCCCGTGGGGCTCCCCTTCCCGCAGGGCTCTCCCTTTCCACAGGGCTTCCCTTCCCCAAGAGGCTCCCACTTTCCCGCAGCAGCCCTGCACCGCACGTGGCTCGAGTGCCCGGGAGCCACCACGCCCTTCTGGGGGGTGGGGGGAGCTCTGCCCCTCCTGGCCGGGGCGCTGTGCGTGTCCCTAACCTCACTGACCCATCCCCTTCGCTGCCAAGGGGTGTCTACAGGGGGCTCACTGGCAAGGCCCAGGGTCAGAAGGCAAGAGTGGGTGGGGGCCAGTCGGAGGGGCTCCTGCCGCCTCCTGCAGGCTCAGCTCGGGGTTCACGGTGACGGGGCAGAGGCCCAGGCCGCCGGCAGCGACCCTCTGCCCCAGCTGCCGCCATGCCGAGCACAGAAGCGTCTGACTGCTGCTCCCCAGATGAATCCATGTGTTTCATTATTATATTTTTTCAAAGACAGAGTTGACAAACCAATTGACTTATTGATTCTTCTGCAAATGTTCCTTTTGTTAGAACGTGAGAATCAAAAAACCCTGGGAAATAGAGACTACATGAAATTTGAAAACCCCCCAACACTCAATGCATTATGTAATTTTCTGAGAGCGATGCCCATTCATTTTTTAATTTACCAACCCCAAATACAAATATGATGCTCATTTACTACTTTAAAAACCTGTTGATGCCTCTACCTTGCTTCCTAGCTTCCTTCCTAGCTCCTTTGAGGATGAGAGTTCGAGTAGTTGCCAAGGACACGATAAATTGTAATGATTTTTAAAACGCCCAACTGATGACAATGTGCGTGTTTCAGACTCAGAAAAGTACTAGATGCGCAGAGGCCTGGACCCGGGTCTCCCCAGCCTGCGGCCTTGGCGCCCTTGGCTCGCACCCCGACCTAGGTGGGGACGAGCCGCTGGGTGGGCAGCCCCCGGCAGGCGCACTCACCCGCAGGACCAGCTCCTTGGCGGAGGGCGACATGAGGATGCGGTCACACCACGCCGGGCACCGCGTGTTCATGTACTGCCGGCCCTGGCTCGCGTCCTCGCTGTACGGGTAGCTGTGGAGACAGGGGTGCCGTGGTCAGCCGCGGGCTGGCGCCGCCCGGCAGCTCCAACCACCTGCTGCCCCAGCACAAACACTTCCTCCTGAAATGCCGTCGAGGGAAAGGTGCACTCACAGAGACTTCTAGAACATAAGGTCAAGTCCACAACTTAGGTTTTCGTGTGAATTTTAATTCTAGCGTACCACGATCAGACACATCGCGCCTTTAAAGGGACAGAATCACCTGTTAGGCTTTTTCTTTGGTTTTACTTTTGGACATGGCCTAGAGTCCAACAAAAGCCTACATGGGAGGACAATGGCCCCAAGGCCTGGGCAGTGCAGCTGGTGGCACAGAGTGCAGCCTCCTGGAGGTGGACTGGGGGCCAGCAGGGAGCTGACCGCAGCCCAGGACACAGAGACCCCAGTGTGACCCCAACAGGCCTCCTGGGATGGGAGGTGCCACATGCAGACCTGCTTGAAGGCAGCTTAACCTCATTTCAGAGAGCAGCAGGCAGGAGCGACCCAGCTCGTCCCCCACCTGCCCAGCTCGTCCCCCCCCCCCGCCCCGCGCGCCCCCCCCACCTGCCCAGCTCGTCACCCCCACCTGCCCAGCTCTTTATCCCCACCTGCCCATCTCGTCACCCACCTGGCCCAGCTCTTCACCCCCTCCTGCCCAGCTCATCACCCACCTGGCCCAGCTCTTCACCCACCTGCCCAGCTCTTTACCCCCACCTGCCCATCTCGTCACCCACCTGCCCAGCTCATCACCCACCTGCCCAGCTCATCACCCACCTGCCCAGCTCTTCACCCACCTGCCCTACCTCTTCCAATCCCACCACCTGGAGGCATTTACTGGTTTTCTTGGTCTGGTAGCTTTAAAGGACTCTTCCCCAGGGTTTCCTGTGCACCCGCTTTTTGAGAAAAGTGAAGGATCAAAGAGTGTTTACTAGGCCTCGATCTGCTGATCCAGATCAGCGAGCCAGGGGATGGGCAGGTGGCCCCTCACCCAGCCCATCCTGGGAATGCGCTCCTGTGGCCAAGACCCCACTTGTGGAGAGACACAGCGGGTGGGCGGCGATATGTGGCCCTCCAGCCCATCCCTCAGATGGCCCACAAGGCAGCAGCCTAAGGGGCAGGTAGGGGAGGGCCAGTGGCAGGGGCCGGGCCACCCTTTTAGCGGTTTCCTGCGAGGCTGTGCCCAGGAACAGTGGAGGCCAAACAGCCGTGGGGCCCCAGCGGTGCCTGCCTGGCTTCAGCCTGAGGCCGCCAGTGGTTTCTGAGATGAGAGGAAACTGCGCTTGGCACTTGAGGCCCCTGAGCACATCCGGCTATGCCATCCAGTGGGGGGTCTCTGCCCTGAGCAGCTGAACACGCCTCCCGCCCTGCAGTCCCTGCCTCCTCCTGCTTCTGGAACATTCTATAAAGTCTTGCCCCTGGGGCTCAGCCCAGGCCACTTCCTCCCAGACTGTGGGCCAGCGCCCCCACCTCTGTCACACCTGCCTTAGCAGACACCCCCTCCCAGGGGGTTGCCTGGATTGTCCTGCCTCAAACTGCAAGCCCTCCCACCCAAGCTGGTGCTGTCACTGGAGTTGAGCCGAGAATGCGCAACTAAATCAGAAGGGGCTGAGCTCCGGCATCTTACCCAGGGGAGGGGTCTTCCCTGCACCCAACCCTTCTCTGCGGCCTTCGATGGAGTCCAAACTTTTCCCTGAAAACGTCTCCTGTGCACTTTTAGTCAATCCCAAAGGCCAGGCAGTGTCTGCTGTGACAGGCGTCATCACTGTGACGTTTTCCTGGTGGCCTTTGCCAGAGGGAGGACCTGATGACGTCGTGGCCATCCCCACTGTTGCAGGCTCTTCTGGCCCTGGTGCGCCTGCTGCCCACCCCCTCGCCGTCCCCTGGAACACAGGCTGAGGCCACCCCTGCTGCCTCCGTCACTTCAGAAATGGTGGGTGACACACACACGGAGCGCTTCTGCCCTGCCACGAGGACCTTCCCATGCCATCAGAACCGTGACTGAGGACCCCACAGCCTTCCTCGGGGATGACCGCTGTCCTTGAACAAGACCCGAAGCAGCAGATACGGTTACAGACAAGCAGCCGAGGTCTTCCTACCTCCAGCTGCGCTGTGCTTTGGAGAGCCCAGACTAGGAGGTGCCTCCAAGCTCCTTTTCAGGAGGCCACCCTACGCAGGAGCTGGGCCACCAAAGCCACAGCTCCCCACAGTGGGACCCATGGACTGTATGGCCCCCAGCACAGCTCCATCCACGCCTGGACATTGGCACAAGCTCCCTGTGGCACAAGGCCCCCAGGTCTACCCAGAATCCCCAAAGCACATGGTGCTAGGCAGTCACTCTTGATGGAACCTGAACCCCGGCTGGGAGCAAGGGGACTGGGGTGGGTAGGGATCCCAGAAGGCATCAGTAGACATGTACTGGGGGATCAACTGGCTGATCCGCTGACGGATGCATTGATCCACCATCCACCAATCCACCAATCCATCATCCACCCATCCATCCATCCGCCATCCACTCATCCACCAAATTATCCATCCATCTGTCCACCATCCATCCATCCACCCACCCCACCTATCGACCCACCCATCCATCAGTCCATCCTTCTGTCCACCCATCCCTCTACCTGTCCATCATCCATCCATCCATTCACCCACCTGTCCATCCATCCATTCATCCATCCATCCATCCACTCATCCACCCATCCATTCACCCACCCACCTATCCACCCACTGATCCATCCACCTACCCATCCATCCGTCCATCCACTTGTCCACCCATCCATCCACCCATTCACCCATCCATCTATCTACCCACTGACCTATCCATCCATCTACCTGCCATCTGCCCATTAATCACCGATTGTCCTTTTGAACTCAGTGTAGAGCCCCTGTGCCTGTCACAGACACTGCTGACCAGGGCACTTGGGTTGTCAACAAACTCTCCGTGCTATTTTTCTATGTGTTTGAAAATTGTGATTTTAACAAAAAGAACACATGCAGATCTGCTTGATTATGCACAAAGTACACCTGGAGGAAGAGGTGAGGACTGGGTGACAGTGACATCTCTGAAGGGCAGAACTGAGTGGCCAAGGGGCAGAGACAGGGCTGTGGGGCTCTCTTTGGATCCTTCTGCTCTTCTGAACCACACGAGTGATTTCCTGACCCAGGAAACCTGGCAAAGCCAGCAGGTCTCAGGAGGGTTTGACCGGAAGCTTTTCTCTGCTTGTTTGGACAGACTGTGCTTTGGTGATGAGGAAGAGAGAGGAGCAGGGGCTGGCCCGGGTGATGGAGGCGTCCCAGTGCACGTCCTCAACCCCTGCCAGTGCTCAGAGTGAGTCCCTGGCCCCTCGGGGCCATCCGCTGCACCTCGTGGGAGACGCCTTTCAGCAGGTACCAGCTGTGAGGGCATCAACACATGACTCAACAGGAGGAAGAAGCCTGGTGACCAGGGGTGTCTGGGCTGGGATGACACCCTCGCCTCCAAAGCCGGGGAGCTGCCCCGTGGCACCCTGGCACCCAGAGAAGGGCCAGCCACTCAAGGCCCAGGCAGAGGGTTGGACCCAGACAGGTCTGGGGATGGGCCGCTGGGCTCACTTGGGCTCTGCTCCCCTGGAAAGGAGGGGAATGGAAAGTGCTCCCACAGGTACAGGAGCTGGGAGTCGAGGGGAACAAAGGCACCGCGGAGCCCGCCTTGCTGGGAATATCTTCAGGGCAGGCACTGCAGCCCGCATGGGGCGCCACCCACGAGCACTGAGCAGCAGGGGTGGCCCAGCCAGGAACGAGTAGTTCAGGTGCCCACATGGACGTATTCACCTGAGAGCAAACCGGCAGACGGCACAGGCACCATGCGCCCCTTCCTCTCCGGCCCCTGCCCTGTCTTGCTGGAGCTGAGCGTCTGCCCCGCGCAGGCCACCTGCGCCCTGGCGGCCAGGCTCTGGGTTAGGATCTGTGGCCAGCGTTACCATGGGCCACCTTTGGGGGATCACCACACCCAGGCGGGTCTGCGGGCTGAGAGGGCAGGAAGACACTCCTCCAGGGCGCCGTGGGCACAGGGCCGCCGCATTCCTCATGGTCCCCTGGCACAAACACTGGCTGCCCCCGATGACAGCATTGCTCTACCTACCGGTACAGCTACCGCAAACTACTGGGCGTCAAGGCCAGCACGTGGGCACGTTACAAAGGAAAACCATTCTGACGTGCGTCCCTCACGTGTATATACGTACATTTTATACCTTACAATAAATATTTTTAAACGTTTGTGGGTAGAGGCTGGAAATTGCAGTTTAAAAAAATTCAAATTCAAATAGATGGCTTCAAAAATACCAGTTTATCAGTTGTTATTTAGCTGTCTGACCAACACCCCCCCAAAAAAAAAAAAACGAAAAACAAAAATTGCAGATAAGGAACAGAAAAATAACTGTGCAACAAACACATATTACTGGAACTATTCAATGGAAGAATTCAGCAGCAAAAAAATGTCCCAGAGAGTCCCCATTGTTGTTTGTGCTTGCTGTCTGCTCTCCGTCCATCTTCTTCAGGAGGCCCTGGGAACTGAAGCCGGGACCTCCCATGTGGGAGGGAAGCACCCAATCACTTGAGCCACCTCTGCTCCCTGCTTGTCTCTCATTGTCATCCCACTGTTATCTTGTTGCATCATCTTGTGTAAGTTCACTGCACCAGCCCGTTGTCAGCTCACTGCCTTGCTTGTCTTCTTTAGGCACCAGAAACCGAACCCAGGACCTCCCATGTGGTAGGCGGGCACTCAACTGCTTGAGCTACATCCACTTCCCTCCATAATTTTCAACTTCCAAAGAGCTAAAGCTTTTGCTTCTGAGCGAGACACTGCCCTGGCTCGCCTCTGCCCTGGCCTCCCAAGCTAGCGCCTGCAGAGCGAGTGGCCAGGCCTCCTGGCATCGGGTGGTCCAGGAGTGGGCCAGGCAACGTGGAGGGAGGCACGAGCCAGGCTCTGAGCTTCAGAAAGACCCAGAATTAAAACAGAGTCAGGATAGCCTCCGAGCCTCAAGGGAGAGCTTCGTCCAGACCTCTGGATGCAAAAGGAACAGCTCGGCAAGTGAAAAGCTGTTTTTATGACGTGGAAGTTGCTAGGGTGAGAGGCATTTGCAGAGTTCTGGGAAGGGGATGGTCTGGCTGGGGTCAACACCTTCCCCCTCACTGTCCTGTGCTCCACTCCAGACCCCTCCTCACCCAGGTCGTTCCCGAGGCCCCTGTGCTAGCGCGCCCCCTCCTCAGGGCGCCTGCCCCGGAGATGGGGGCTCCCAGGTCTCAGCGACTTGCACAGGCTGGGACCACTGGACAGAGTCAAGGGGGAAAGAAAACCCTCCCCCAGAGGAAGAAGCTGCAAGGAGTTGTGGCCAAGACCCATACAGGCAGGTGAGGACTTTGGGCTGCTCATATCCAGTGCACCCCCAGGACACCCCAAATCCCCTGGAGGCCTGGAGTGAGGGAGGCCTGCAGCAGGAGCAGAGGAAGCCCAGAAGCCTGCCTGGGATGGGCCGCGACATGCCTCTGCCTCCACAAGCCTGTGCAGCAGGTGCCATGGGGGCCAAACCTGGGGGACACACGTGCACACGCACACACATGAACGCACTACACATGTGTACACCTTCAGGCAATGCACACCTGCACAAGACAAACCCTGCATGCATGCCCGTTCACACACACACCCTCTACACGCATATGAACATACAACCAAGACACATACACACTCTAAAAACACACACGTCCACGTGGGCACCCAACCTGCATACACACATGGCTGTGCACACATCTGTGCCCAGAGACATACTCTGCACATATGTGCAAGCTCATGCAGTGCACACACACCTGTGTGCTCGAGTTTATCCAGCTGATCACGCACATCCTCCTACCCATGTTTGTACACACCCTTCACACACGTGCACTGTACACCCACGTGCAAGCTCCCTGCATGTACTATGGCCACACCCATGCACACACACGAACATATCTAACATACAGGTTTGCATGAGTTCAAAACCCATGCTTGTGCCCTGCATGCCCACAGGCACGCGCCTGAGAGCTTATATTTTGTTGCAGAGTCAGAGAAAATACCTGGATGAGAACCAACCTACAAACTGCCAATTTCTCGCCCCCCTCACCTGCTGTTTTCCAGCTCATGTTTCTGCTTCTGCTATTTCCATAGTTGGGAAGAGCTTTCCAAACCACACATGGCAATCCACCAGGGGGCCATGGCCTCTATTTACAGGTCAGAGGTATGGCTTTACAAACTTTTAACAGGGAAGCGGATGCGGCTCAAGCATTTGAGCTCCTGCCTACCAATGGGAGGTACCAGGTTCGGTTCCCAGTGACTCCTAAAGATGAGAAAGACAGCAAGCTGATGTGACAGGCTGGCACGGCAAGCTGACACAAGATAACACAACGAGATCATGCAACTAGGAGACACAACAAGAAAACACGAGAGACATAACAAGCAGAGAGCAGAGGTGGCTCAAGCAGAGGTGCTTCCCTCCCATATGGGAGATCCCAGGTTTGGTTCCCAGTGCCTCCTAAAAAGAAAACGAGCAGACACAGAGAGCAGACAGTGAGCGCACAACAATGAGGGAGGAAGGATAAATAAAACAACTCTTAAAAAAAAAAAAGCACATCCTTAAATGAAAACAAAACTTCAACAGAAGCAAGTAGAGGAGTGGAAGGGAGAGCTACCCGGCGAGCGTGGCCCTCGGCGTGGCGTGGGCGCTGGGCTGAGAGCAAAGGTGAGAGCTAAGGCACTTCCCACCGTGGGCTGCAGCCCTAAGTTGGGAAAGCCAGCGGTTCAGTTTGGGACATCTTTACCTTTCTTCTCTGTCCATCTCTGAAAACCTCAAATAGGGCTTCCTCGGGTTACAGAGAATATACCTGGTAGGTGAACTGCTCAACCGGCCAGCGGCCCAGGCCTCCGACCCAGCTGCTCTGTGGGGGAGAGCGGTGGGGCACATGGGCGGGGGCCATGGGGTCACGGTGCTGGCCAGGCGTTGATCGTGAGCCCCTCTGGGGTCCCAGCTCGCCCAGGGACCTCCTCTATCTCCCAGCCCTGCGTCCTGGCAGCGTTGTCTTGCATCCAGAACTTTGGTTGTTCCGGCAGGAAGGGGTGTCCAGGCTTCTAGGCAGCCGCCCTCAGGCCAGGGACGTCTGCGTAAATCTGGTTATTTCAGGTGGAAGCGTTTCTCCCTGTGCCCTGTACTTTTAAGCCCCCTGTCAGGTGCCCTCCGGCTTCGAGCTGAGGGGGGAGCCCAGCCGGGAACCAGGCAGCTGCCGCGCTGTGCAGCTTCAGCCCCCAAGGACCCAGGCTCAGGGCGCCCCAAACGCTCAGCCTGGCACCCCCCAGCTGCTCCAAGGGGAGCGGCCTCTGCTTGTACCTCCGGAGTCCTCTCAGCCCTGCCCTCACCGAGGTGAGAGAAGCACAGCTGCCCACCCTGCGCCCATGTCTACACCTCAGCCCACACCTGTTTTCAGGCCCAGCAAAAAGCCTGGTTCCTGGGGGAAGGGGGGAACCCCTTCCAGCCCCCCTCCCCCATGCCAGGTGAGGAGTCGGGGCGCTTCCTCTCGAGAGTGTGAGGCCCGTGGTCCTTGGCGTGTTCCAGGGTCGCAGCTGCTCGCCATGAGACAAGGCCAAGATGCCACTGCCAGGCTGCACACAGAGGAGGTGGTGGCACACGCAGCTGCCATCTGCAGCATCAGACGCTGGGCGTGATTTCCACTTGGGATCCGGAAAAGGAGAGGAGGGGGTGGGGGAGCTGGCCCCTGAGCCCAGGAGCTGCCGCAAGGTCCCAGAGCCTACAGGCGCCAGGAAGAAGACAAGGCAAACCAAACCAAATGCCCTGCACATGCACACGGCCCACACACGGGGAGAGGACGGCAGCCTGCACACGCAGCTCCCGGGGAGTGGAAGAAGGTGGAAACACGACCTGATTCGTCTGGTGAGCAGGGTGTTCCTTACCTGGGAGGAAAGGAGATGTCCAGCTCGTACAACCTGTCCTTGAAGACAGACAGCTCTTTGTCGAATTCCAGAAGCTAAAGAGGAAGAAGATGGTCAGTGGCTGTCCCTCACTGGGGCACTGTGAAGTCCCCGAGGGTGGGCCATCTGCAGAAGGGACGCTGCCGACACAGACGTCAGCGGCACGATACCCCCCACCCCCCGACGGCCCCTGCGCACGCTGCCTGTCACCAGAATGGCCCATGAGCCCACTCTTCCCAAACCGTGTGGACACACTGGTTTTCGGCTGCCACTGCTGTGCACGAAACGCTCCTGTTCTTGGACAGCTCTCGCCACAGAGATGCACGTGTGGGCCTGGCTCTGGGCAAGAGGCCATTAAATCACACCCAGTAGCCACCTGCAGTGGGACGCTCACCGTGTCGGGGCCCACGGCCTCCCTCACTGACTCTCCCGCGGTTCCTCAGCTGAGGGATGCAGCTCTCGGCCTGCGCACAGCAAGGCTCTGGCAGTCGTCCCGGGAGAGCCGCTGCACGGGCAGGTGGCCTCGTCCACCCCAGCCCCCGCACTCTAGAGAGGCGTCCACGCTGAGCCACCCCTGGCCCCCAGGCTCTGACAAGGCCACGCTCGGCACTGTGGCTGTCCATCATCAGGAGCCCCTGAAACGCAGTTAGTGGCTTGTGCCCACATCGATCACCTGGTGCCAGGTTGCTACCTGGACCTCCGCACAAGGCGGTCTGCCCCACCATGGCCACAGCCCGCCTCCAGGGGCCACGTGCCGACCCGCTGCTGCTGCCCCTGTGCCGGACTCCCAACCCACCAGCCGGGCCTGCAGACCCCACTCCTGCTGCCCCCTCTGAGCAGAGCGGCTGGGCCGTCTTCTCAGGCATCAGTTAGGTTTAAGGAAAACAAAGCCAAAAGCCCCCTCCAGTGGTGTGTCCAGAGCTCCTGGTGCCTGTGGCCGCAGCAAGCCGAGCTGCGTGGTGATGGGGCAAAGCTCCTCGGGGGCGGCTCCCTCCCTTCCCTCTCACGTGGCAGGAGGCTCCCACTCCTGCTGGCCCAGCGCCTCTGTTCCTCCCTCAGGAAGCGCGTTGGACCCTCTTGCTCTGCCCTCCCTGCCTCAATTTCTCTTATTCACTTTTTGCTACATCTTTAAGCTTCTGTGCTGCATTCTAGGTTATTCCTCAAATGTGTCGTCCAGTTCACAAATCTTCTCTTCAATGGTGTCTGTCATTTACTTCATCCACCAAGATTTGCAAACCAATGACGGTATTTCTAGATATTCTGTCTATACTCAAATGTACCCATTTTTTTCTCCTCTCATGGTGTGACATTTACGCTTACTAATTTTAAATATTCCTATTTTGTGACTTTATGAAATTAGTCAGTTATTTAGTGTTCTTGAGGTTCCATTCCTGTCTTCTTTTGTATCTTTGGACTCTTGCTATGAGTGGATTCTTTCCTTATGTGTTTTGCAGTTTGGGACTGTCAGCTCGTCCGTAGTGGGTCTTGACCTGTGGGAATCTTGTGCTGTCGTGATAGCAGACATGGTACCTTTTCTCTAGGAAATATAAAATAATTGACAAGGAGGCAGGTTTTTTAAACACAGATACACAGAATTTCATTTTCTAAGTTATAAGATGTCGGGAGAGATGCTTAATTCTCTTCCCTACCTTTCCTTATACTTAGCAAGAAACTACTGGAATCCTGGAAACCACCCCAGCCCCCATGCCCAGAGATGGATGCCAGGCAGCAAACCCAGCTGTAAATGCGCACCACTGGCCCCTGCCGTGACCGTCAGCCTCCTAATGCCTCTTAGGTTCACGGTGGCCAGAGCAACCCTCCAAAACCGCAGTCAGATCCTGCTGCTTCCACCGTCCGGCCCCCGTCTCACTTCTGACCCTGGCCACGGGTGGACGTGACCAGGCCCTGCCCCTGCAGGTGCCCCCACCAGCACTCCCAGGTCCTAGGGCTCCTCGCCTGGCCCTGCCAGTCTGCTGCCTGTGCCCTTCCGGGACCCCCCTTGCCGCTCCTCAGGCGTCCATGCATGTGCTGAGCTGGTGCTGCGGACCTGCCTGCTTCTTGTCCACTCCTGCTAGCCATTCTCTGCCCAGGAGAGGCCTGGCTTGGAGCAGGTGCTCGCTGAACGCTGCTGGACGAAGGTACGACGGCGCAGCTCCAGTCACCACCGTCCTCTCCTGCTGGCTTCTAAGGGGCCTGGGGATTCTTTATGGCTCTATAGAGCAACTGCCTTGACGAGACTCGGTGAGACTTCCAAGCCCTGCGATGCGTGGCTGCCGCACTGTCCCAGAAGGCTCACCGCCAGAGGGAGCGAGCGAGCGGTGTCCTGCCTGCCCACGACACCCGTGACCCGCAGGCGCAGTCCACGCTGGACTCAGCAAACAGCTCACGACCCCAGGATGGCCTTGCTCAAAACATCCAAAGGGCCTCACTTTACTACTGCCAACTGCGCAACTTACTCTATACAAATGCGAATGCCCTTTCTAGAACTTCCTCAGGAAACGCGCTGTGACTGGACGCTCTGCCCGCCCCCGACAGCAGCTCTGCCCGGGCGTTTAAGCGGAAAGGCCTCCCACTGACCTCGGGCCCCTGCCCCGTGCGAGTGCCCACCCACTGCAAGTGCCCCTGCGAAGGCGCAGCCAGGAGGCAGGCCATGCCCGCAGGGAGCCGTGGCCGTGCCCAGCATGGCCTCCAGGCCCATGAGCTTGCGTGGACAGCGCAGGGATGCGCCCCAGGATAAATGGGGCTCGAAGGGCTGGCCTCCGCCATCTGACTCCTCAGAGGGCCCCACGTCGTAGGGAGTTGTCCTGTCAGCGTTTCCAATTTCCGTCTGACCTGCAGGCACTCCGAGAAAGGCCACCCCCAGGGCCATGGTGCTGCCACGTGGCGGAAAGCGCAGGGTGTGAGTCCTCCACGGGACCGGAGCGGAAGCCGCGTGCAGGGCTGGTTCCCAGGGAGCCGGAGAGGAAAGGGCTCCCGCACACTGACCAGCCATCCACGGCGAGCTCCAGGCACCCTCAGCAGAGCCCTGGACGGGGGGAGGTGGGCGACGGGGGGAGGTGGGCGACGGGGGGAGGTGGGCGACGGGGGGAGGGCTCGGGCGGGCCGCCTTCCCAGGCGCAGCGCGCCCTCCAACAGGCCAGGCCCAGCAGCGTCCTCGCGGCATGGCCACGGCGGGTCCCAGGCCTGCACCCGCCTTCTGCCTGGCTGCCGCAGGGCGAGGATGCACAGGATGGGCTGGGGAGGACCGAGACTGCTGACTCTCCGCCAGCAGGGTCCCCCATGCACCCACCCCCACTGCCTCCAGCATAGGCACGGCAGCTCTTGGGCAGCACTGTCCTAAAGCGCCTACTGTGGGCAACTCAAGCATCTCAGCACAGAGAGAATCTGACAAGATAGACGAAAAACAGGCCCTGCAGGCCAGGCCCGCGTGAGACCACCCGAGGGCCCCTCGCAGCCCTGGGCTCCAGAGGGCAAAGCTCAGGGAAAGAGGGCGGGTGGGGTACAGCCATGCTGCTGATCCCCCCGCCGCCTGGGCCCCAGGCCCCAGCACTGCGGCTGCCTGGGTGCTGTGGGTCTGTGGCCTGTGCCTTCCCTGCTCGTCCCTCCCTGCCCCAGCCCTCTGGGACCCCTCTACAGGAACAGCGTGCAGAGGCGGCCCTGGCATGCAGGGCCAGGGCATCTGCTCACAGGCAGAGCTGAAGCGAAATGATGAGGGTTAAATGCACGACTGCTGCTGGGAGGAAACATTTGCCGTGAGATGTTTCTGATTAGAAATCACGTTGCATTTCTGTTGAATTGATCATTTGTATCTCTTTGAGATTTTTCACAAACGTGATAACCAATTTCACATGTTCTTAAGCATTCTTCTTCTTGATTACAAAGTAAAAAACAGTCAAGGGCTGGCGTGTGGACGATGATGAAGCAGCTGCCTGACCATATGTATCTGTCAGGAGCTGTCCCCCCTGCACAAATTCCACCGTAGCTGCAGACACCATGCTGATAGAGAAGAAGGAGCCGGAAAATCAATGCTTCTTGAGCCAGAGTGGTTGCTAAACACACACAGACGTCTCTCTCCAGGCCGCATGCTCTGCGAACTCCCAGCCCTACCCTGGGACAGCTGAGGGAAATTTAATCTCCCCAAACCTGCATCCGAGCGTTCCATCCTGCAGCCTGACAGCCACACTTATAATTAATTACACAACTTCGATGGGAATATTGACTGAACAAAGCCATAAATCATAGGAAAAGCCAATAGGCTCGGACACATTCAATCATGTCCGACCGATGATTACTACTCTTAAAATACAATAATTATTTCCAGGAGCCAGCTCGAATTAAATTTCTGTCAGGCACGTACAAGACCGGTGCTTGATGAAGGACGCAATGGATTTTGGGGCTGGAATCGGTGCAGGCACATCTGTCCTGGTGGAAGGTAGTTTGTTTTTAGCGACCGTGGCAGGAGGACGCGTGACAGCTCGTTGGCTTTTCGTCTCTTGCCTGCGGGGCGGGCACATGGCCCGTGGGTGGGCTCACCTCTGATGGCGACGGCACCTCCGTGGGCCCTTGGGAGACGTGGTATGAGGTCAGCAGAGGGGTGGGCGCCCCACACCGCCTGCAGAGTCCACTGACTTCCCGTGGCGATGGCCGGTAGGGCGCAGCCGGGGGAGCTTCCAAAGTACCCCACACAGGTCTCTTCTCCACTTGGCCCTGCTGCATGTTTCTCATCTCAGAACGAAACCCAGGAGGCTCTCGTGAATAGTCATGCAGACTTCCTTATGTCTTAAGACAAGGATGGAAAATTTTCAAACGGCCAATGCAGAAAGACGCTACTTCCAAGGAAAGAGCCCCCACCATGTCCAAGGGTGAGGTTGCAATATCTGTCTAAATGCCGAGGGAAGGAAAAAAACAGGCTTTGGGTGCACAAAGCAGTACTGCCCCCCGGTCTCTAGAATGTGCCACCCTGCCCCCCTCCCGCCAAGCCCCTGGAGTGCCCTGTCCGTGGCCCCACAGCACCGCATGTCCTGGTCACGCCGCCCGCCCCAAGGGCCTTGGGGCCTCACTCTGGCCTCGGGGCCCCAAGTGCACCCCACCCTCCGCCTGCTGGTGCCACTGAGGGACAGCCCTCCTGATGGCGCCGTTCTCCAGGGACTGCACTCCCACGGCACACCGTTTCCCCCAGACGGCGCCTCCTGGGCTCTTCCCCCGGAAGACCCTTGCCTCAGTGCTCTGGAGACCCCCACCCCTGCTGAGGCAGCAGCAGAGAGCAAAGGCGTGGTGGCCTCTGGTGGGGAGACGGACGGCGCAGGGGAGCTGTGAGGCTGACCTGGAGCAGCAGCTGCGAGGGCAGGGCTAAGGGTCCTGTCGAGTGGGCGGGCTGGGGGAAATCGCGGTGGGAAGCCCAGGGCATGGGATGAAACAAAGGCCAATCTACAGCCAGGAGGCCTGAGCAGCGGGCAGGCCCCGGCCAGGGCAGCGGGGGCTGCGCAGGATCATGCTGTGGGCCTTACCTCGTCCCACATGTTCTAGAAGCCCCTGGCTCTTGTGGGCAGCCGCCGCAGGGCAGGGGATTGGAAGAAGGTGGGGGCCAAGGAAGCCCTGGGGTCTCTGGGATGAGCAAGTGGGAAGACAGCGCTGTCACCTCCCGAAAGGGGTCAGAGCGCTGAGGGCTGGAGTACTGGGGTATCGGTGGGACCCCAGCTGGTGATGTCAGCCCGTCTTGTCACACTTGGGGTCTGCCCACCCCTGCTGCCCACCCCTGCTCACCTGTGTGAGGGGGAACCAGGGCACAGCGAGGCAACTGCCAAAGGTTTTCTGATGCCATACGGCAAGCCAAGGCAGGAACCCAAGCCGCCTACCTGGCGCATCTGAGGGATACGGCGACACGGACGGGGTGGGCAAGTGGGCCAGAGCTGGGGGCCCGGGGGAGGCGAGGCCGCCGGGAGGAAGCCCGCGTGCAGAGGGCAGCAGGGCTGGGGGGCCGATGAGGGACACGAGCGCGTGCGGAGTGGCGCTCTGTGATGGAGTCACCCGTGGTGGGGAGAGGCGGGTAGGCAGGGGGCTCAGGGGTGGGGACAGAGACCTGGCGCTCAGGATGGGGAAGCAGGGAGACGCCCCGAGGGTGACCCCTCCCGGGGAAAAGCAGGGAGAAAGCGCAGGGTGGGGGGCTGCCCGGGGCCCGCTCACCACCAGGCCTTGCTGCTCCCACCAGGCCAGGGAGCGTCCGGAGGTGGGGCCCGCCTCGTACCCCACGCTCCTGGGTTGGGCGCCCCCCCCGTGGCGACCGAGGCATGAGCAGGCCCGGCTGGCTGACAGGTGCCCGAAAACACTCGGCGAGCAAACGCACAAGGGAACCGACTTACGCCGAGTGACCGCGCAGAATTAGAAGGCGCACAGGCCGCCTCTGCATGCCCGTCTGCGCCCGGCCCCGCGCGTGGTCTCTGCCTCAGCGCGGCCCCGCAGGGACCTGGACTTGCCCGAGCAATTTGATCTGCGAATTCCCACTGACGCGCTCACATCCCACACAGTCACACGCACATAGTAACTCCCTGCCTGGACGTGAGGGTCTGCACGTGCTCGCTGCCCACGTGCGTGAGCAGGCTCCCTTTCCCACGCAGCCCCCAGCCTGCGGGCTGTTCTGAGGCCAGGGGCTTCTGCGGCCCAAGGAGCCATCATCAGCATGCGCCCCCGCGGCGCCCCGACTCACAGGGCTGCGTGCCACACGGCCCTCAGGAAGAGGCGAGGGGCCACGAGGCGTGGCGAGTGCACAGCCACACAAGCCCCCAGAGGACCAGGCCTCGGGGCGTGGCCCGAAAGCCCACCCCGGCGGGGGGCGGGACTCACCGCAGTGCCGTTGTTGTCCTGGAAGACTTCCTGGTTGAAGTAGTCGAAGAGCTTCTTCTCCAACTGGAGCACGACCTGCAAGACCAGGCGCTGAGGCCACACGGTGCAGCCAGGACGGACCCTCCGCCTCTTGGACACAGCCCCCGCCGAGGTCCTCCCTTGCCCTCGGCCCTCGGTCCCCATGGCTGAGGCGGGGGCAGCTGGGCCCTGCCCCTGGGGCCCCCGGATAGCGGGCGTTTACCAGTGACACGGAGGCTCGCCACAGGCACCAACCCCCAACCACGGCACATGCTGCTCGCCACAGCCGCAGCCCACGCACCTTCCGGTCGTTGTCGGATTCGCGGAATATCAGCTTCACGACCTCGTTGGTGTCGGCGGCACGCACGGTCTGCATGGTGGCTCGCGTGCAGAGCGTCTGTGGGGAGAGAGAGGCTCAGTCGGGGGGTCCTGGCCCAGGCTCCAGAAAAGCAGTGAGCGCGCTCGGCGGGAACCAGGACGGGACGAGGCTCGCGGGCCTCACAGCCCCGTGCCAAGGCGCCCTTCCACCCGGCAGCGTCCTCAAGCCCTGCTCCCTGGCCCGTGGGGGCGGCGCCCGCCAAGAAGCTGCTGGGGAGAGTCCTCGCTGTTCCCCTAAAGAAGCCCACACACAATGGGGTGCCGAACCCAATGACTGCTCCTGGACCGAAGCCTCCATGTGGCTGAAATGCACAGGCTCACCTGGACAAGGGGCTAGTGAGGGAACGCCAGGTAGGCACGGGGCCTGGGCACAAGGGAGGCCGCCCTGCCGGGGGGTCTGAGACGGCTCACAGAGGCACTCCAGAGCCTCCCAAAAGTCGGAGCAGGCTCGTTTTGGCAAAAGCAGGTGTGATGGATGGGCCAAAGGGTATGGCCCACCCTGGGTCTACGGCTGGTGCAGAGAACCTGGGGGTCCTGCAGGCAGGGGCAAGATGGGGAGAAGCAGGCCCACATGGGCCCCTGGAGGGACGTGGCCCCTCAGGCACATCTGCCTAGCAGGACCAGCTCAGGGGAGAGGCCCCCGGGGCTGCGGGGGAGCGAGGCTGAGTGCCATCAGCCCACACCAGGGCCAGGCCTGCCAGGCCAGGACACCATGGCACTGCGGCTCTTGCCAGAGAGGAATGTTCCAGCAAAACAGAGACCCATAAGAACGTTCCAGGTAAACAGAGCCTACGAAGAAGATTCCAACAAAAAGAGAGGAGAACATTCCTGCTAAATAGAGGCAGCAAGGAATGTTCCAGTCAAGCACAGAACAAGGAACCTTCCAGCAAAACAGCACACAGCAGCTACTGGCTGCTTTCAGCCCAGGCTTGTCTGGAAAACCCTTCTCGCCTGAGCCTCGCCTAAAGAAGAACCGCTTCTGCAGAAAAAGGGGCTCCGAGCTGAGACTGGAGGACTGGGGGCAGCAGCAGCTAAGAACCGTGCAGGTTTGTGTAGAAGTCAGGCCTCACTAAAGCCACGTTTCAGGAAAATGCTCTTTATCTTAAAAGAATGGCTACTGCAACATGCAGAGGCCTGCGGCCCTGGGGGCGGGCTGGCCCCGGGCGAGAGCAGAGGCCTGCAGCCCTGGGGGTGAGCTGGCCCCGGGTGAGCTGGCCCCGGGCGAGCAGAGGCCGACTCCTGCTGGGACCAGGACCTCCTGCACGCGAGCTCGCCCCGCCCCCAGACACAGGGCCCTTCCAGAGACGAGCAGTCGGCCGCTGTGTGAAGGGCGGGGAGGGGGAGGCCCTGCTCCGAGGCGCCCTCCGACCTCGGGCCACCGACACGCAGGCACAGAGGAGATGCTCAGGTCTCGCCCCCGCAGTGGCTCTCGGGCTCCAGTGCTGGCGATCAGCCTGGCCACTTTGGCTCAGGCGCTGGACTAGAAGAGGCACCCAAAGAGCGCAGCGCAGGCGCCTCTGGCCCATGGGCCTGGCGAGGGGGCCCGCCGAGGTGCTGGCAGGCTACAGCCCGGGGCAGGTAGGCAGCGTGGCCACAGTCCAGGATGCGCTGCAGGAAACTCAGGGCCGTGTCTCCCAAGGGCACCTGCTGGGACATTCCCTTAAATTGCTTCTCCGGCAACTCCAGGCAGCTGCCAAGGGGCCAACATGGGGGGCCCCGTGCTGGGCCTTTCATCCCCCTCCTGCGCAGCCCCCCACGAAGCCACCCCGTTCACAAGGGCTGAGCGCCGCGGCGGGCCTCTGGTGCGGCCGGAGCGGCTTTCTCCTCGCCTCTCGGCCCAGCGGCCCTGGGCGCTCAAGCAGAACCCTTCCTGGCTCCCCTCCCCACGGAAGGAATTTCACTCTTTTGAAAGGAAAGAAAAATACCCCAAATGCTATTTTTTAAGAGCCCCCGAGCGAGTGGAGAGGCAGCTTCTACACACGGGGGCCTGGTGGTCTGGATGCTGGCGGGCGTCACGGTGACAAAAGGACCAGGGCCTGGGACCCGGCTCTGTGGTCAGACCACGCAGCTCTCACAGCTCAGCTGACAGCACCGGCCGCGCAGGGGAGGGGGCGCCAGGTGCATGGTGCCAGCCCCCCCCACCAGACACGCTTCCCGAGTCACCCTTCAGAGGACACAGGCTGAGCGCTTCAACGCCACCGAGACGCTGCTGCAGGCAGACAACAGAGTCTGTCATCTGACGACACAGGAGAGCCGCGGTGGCCCTGGGTCCTCAGCTTCCCCGTCCCGCTCTCTGCTACGGTCTTATCGCATCTTCTTTAGCTCGCTGGTCGAGACCGACAGAAGCTGCACGAAGCTACACGTGAGCCTCGGTCTCAATTCCACGCCCTGGAGCGCCGTCCACACCGTGCTGGTGGCCGAGCTTGCCCGCTTGCTTGGTGGCACAACGTCCCAACACTGGGCCCCGCCGCAGTGCCCAGGCTGTGATGGGCACCGAGGAGAGGAGCCGACAGGCGCGGCGTCAAGGGCGCGGGGCCGTCTTTCAAAGCAGCTCCAGGCTGAGACCCCAGCCACGTCCTCGCCGAGGCTGGCGTGAGCACCCTGCTGGCTGGGGGACAACGGCGGGCCACTGCGGCCTCTCTGGCATGCCCCGGAGCTGATGGGACCCAGGACCTTTCCGCTTCTTCTGTGACAAGCCCTGGACGTCTTCTGGGCTCTTGTTCCCTCGGTGGGCTGGAGGAGCTCGCCCACGTTCAGGCCGCTGGGCTTGGGCATCGAGGCTCAGTCCGCCTGCCCGGCGATGCCGAGGTTTTGCCGCCGAGCCTGGTGTTGACAGAGCCTCCTTGCACCACTCAGGTCCCTGGCCCAGTGCTGCTGGCCGCGGGTTCCTGACAGGTGAGCACGCAGACCCAGGGCACCTGCCGCGTGGACGTGGCGCTCTGGGCCCCACAGGGCCAGCCGGCTCCATCTTTCCAAATCGTCCTCCTGAAGCATCGACCGCTTCCACGGCGGCTCCGAGGAGGAAATGCGCTCAGAGGGCGGCTTTCTGGCTCTGAAGACGTGTGCGTGGCAGCTCCTCGGCTCTGAGGAACCGCATGCCCTCGGTGCAGGGGGCACCCTCACGCGAGGCCTGCTGGCTCTCTCTGCACGAGTCCCAGGTGGGCTTTTGTTGGCTCCAAACCTCAGAGGACAAGCGCTGAACCTTGCAAGATCTTGTTTCCCACTTCACGCATCCCATCAATCAATCTCTCGCCATCTGAGGCAGTGAGGACTGAGGGGGCTGCCGAGCTTCCGTGGACAGTTCACCCTGGGTCTCACCGCGTCCTCGGCGTCACCCCGAAAGGACATCTGGCCTCGTGACGCAGCACTCCTCTCGCCTGGATTAGCCTCATCCATTTCATACTGCTGCCTTTTCTCCCAGGGCAGCTGGAGGGCAAGTGGGCGACAGCAAGCACACCCCGTTCGACCAGACCCACGGGAAGGCAGCAGGAGGGAGAAGGCTGCGCGGCTGCCCTCCTCTTTACCGTGGTTTCTCTGCCAAGGTCTTCGAGACCACCTTTGGCTCTGCTTTAGGCTTTAACGGTGACATGTGGACACTGGCAGCAGAGCCCGAGGGGGCAGGATGAGGGGCCCAGGAGCCCACGCCGGGGGCCCTGGCTGAGCAAACCCCCCGCTAGCCCCGAGACGCTCAGCAGGAAGATGGGTCTGGAGCCTGCTGTGGTCCAGGAGCCTTGGGTGAGCGGTCCCGGCCGCGGGTCTCCTCTGATGCGCACTGCGTTTAGCCCCAGAAGGGAACGAGCCACCCGGAGTGGCTACCGTGGCTGCCGCTGCCCGCCTGGCGCCATGCACGTGTTGCCGGCGCCAGGCTCACGCCTCCACAGTGGAGCTAAGGGCTGCGTTTGCTCCCTGGCCCCCTGGGGGAGTCTGCCGAGCCCTGGCTGGGCCCTGGGGCCTCCTGGCACTGGTTCTCTTGAGCGTCGGCAGCAGTCCATGCACGGGATGGGGCAGGGCCGGGGGTGCAGGGCCCGGCACGCAGCTCCACGGGGCGTCGCCAGCCCCGGCGCCCGCGGGAGCTTTCCCTTCTCGCCTGTGGGGAGCGGGCCGGTTCCGCGCCGAGGCAAGGCGGGGCTGCTGGGCGTCGGCTGGAAGCTCTGGGGTGGGTTCTGATCTGTGGCGCTAAGAAGCGGGTGGAGGGAGACGTTACAAAGACGCACGCTGGCTCGCGCCGGCGCTGGGAAGCCGCCCCCCACACCGGTAGAGGGCCTGGGCCCGCGCAGTCTTCTCAGTCCAACTGCTCGGTTTCTCAGCGGCGAGTGAAAGCTCCGGTGCTCGCTCCTGCTCGAGCCGGGGCCAGGCGTTGGCAGGCACTAAGAGACGGCACCTTGGGCCATGGCTGCCAGCGCGTGAAGAGCGGCCGGCCCGCCCCAAGTCTCACTCCCGGAGGCCTCCTCTCACACCGAGTGCCCCACAGGCACACGGGGCCCCCACGGCAACGGCACAGGCACCTGTCAGCACTGCCTGGCGTCGGCGGGGAGGCCGAGGGGAGACGGCGGCACTAATGTGCTCTGTGCGTGACCGGAAGGCACCTGGGCAGGGGCAACGGGCCAACCCAGGCCAGAGGGCGGCCGGGGGATCGCCCACCCAGGGCATCCTCTTGACCCTGCCAGCTGCGTCGCCATGGAGGGCGGTGAGCAGGACTGACCAGTGCCACGGCTGTGAGGGAACAGAGGTCAGGCTGGTGACCAGGAGGGGCAGCTGGAGGTGAGAGGCGACGGCTGTGTGCATTGCGTGCCAGCCAGCCTGGGGCCACCCACGGCGGCTCCAGGGAGAGCCCGGGGCCTGGGCCGCAGTGCTTTGTGGTCGCAGCTGGGCACAGGTGGCACTGAGCCCCCGCAGGAGCCGTGGACGGTGCGCTCTCCTTGCAGGGGGAGGCCCTTCTGGCGGACTGGAGGCAGCGGGGGCCACCAGCCCGGGGTGAGCCCCCGGGTCCCAGGTGCTGCCCGCCCGTGGCCCCCAGCCGCCGAGGGCCAGGGGAGCAGGAATGGGCGCAGCCAGCTCCCCACTTGCTTCTCCCTGGCCCTGACCCCCCGTCTCCGGAAGCTGCCACATGGAAGACACGGGCAGCTTGGCGGAGGGGCCTTCGGACACGAGAACCCGAGCCTCGGCTCGGCCCTGCAGACGCCTCGTTGTCCGCTCGGAGGGCGGGGAGCCACTGCCACTGCACCGGCCGCCACACAAAGGGAGCTGAGCTCATCCGGACCGTGAGCCGGCAGATTGGAACCAGCCATCCCAGACACCCCGGACCGCTCGACACGCAGTCACGAAGCCCTGGACGGTGAGAGCTGCGTCATCGCCTCGAGAGCGGGTCTCTCCTGCATTGTGGAGAGCAAGGATGCAAGCTTTAATGGTTAAACAACTAAAACGAAAGACAAAATCGACTTAGCTCCCACGTTGAGACACACTCTGAATGGCTATCGAGAGAAACATTCTAGCACCTTCTTAAGAAATTGCCAAGAGAATAAGACTTTTTCCCCCCAAGCTGAAGGCTTTTAGAGGCGGTTAGTGCCGTGAGGCCCCATCTGCCTAGACAGGTATCCCTGCATCGACCACGGGCGCCCGCGGCCCCAGGGAGCGCAAACCCTCAGAAAGGGGCGCCAGGCCCAGCGTCGCGGACCATCGCAGGTTTCTGAACCGTGACTCGCCGCAGCTCGCTCCCGTGTCGGGGCCTCAGTGCAGGGCACACTCACCCCCCACCGGGAGAGCCCCAACTCCTCACATGTGCTCTTCATCACTGCACGGTCAACTGTTTTCCATCAAATTGAAAGCTGAAAAATCTTTAAAATGAGAAAAACCAAAGTAGCCCGTTGCCTCAGGCTGAGGAAGGGCCTGGAAGCCATGGCCGCCCTGGCGCTGGTCGCTGATGGCTGATCGGCGCAGGCAGAGTGAGCTGGGAGGGACGGCACCGCCCCGCCCAGGACACAGCTCCAGCCGGATGCGGCCCCGAGGCGCACACACTGGTCTTTGTTAAAGACAATTCAGAACCACCACCACACAGTCGCAACGCAGGAGGCCGCAGCACTGACGTGGCCCCATTCCCCGTGGCTGGCGGCCTGGACGGTGTGCGGCCCAGAGCGCGGCCAGAGCCCCTTGGCCCAGCCCTGGAAAGGATAGCCCAGCACCCGCTGCAGTCATCAGCGCCACGCCTGACGCCACCGCGCCAGGACCGAGGGGGCCGCCGGCCGAGGCTCCAGGCACACACGAGAGCACCGAGGGCCACGGAGACGGCGCTGCTTAGACGTCTCCTTCTGTCATGGAGAAAAGAGAAATGTGCCCGCTTTTAAACTAAGTGCCAGGTTCTGAAGCAAACATTCTATCTGGGACCTAACAAACCTCAAACTACTGCCCGCTGGACGAACGAACGAGCGGAGCGGGAGCTCGGGCTGCTGCGGCCTGCGCCGAGGGCATGCCAGCCTGCAGGCGGCGAGCCCTCGCTGCCTCGCACGGAGACCTGGTCCCTGCGATGCGAGCCGGGGGCCGGTGGGTGGGCTGGAAGCCACAGCTATCGATTTTCCATGCCCGTCCCCCTAAATGTGACCCTGCTCTGCGCTTTCATCCCCTGACAACCTCCAGCAGAAGAACAAGCAGACCCCGACAGCGTGACATCGCAGACAAAGGCTGAGCGGACAGCGGGGGCAGGGCTCAGGCCTGGCCGTGCCTCACGGCGGCCAAAAGCAGCTGCCCTGGCCTGAGCTGCAAGGAGAAGCCTGCAAAGGAAACGGGTCTGAAAACCAGGGCCCTCCATGGCTCAGGACACGGGAGCTTGGAGGCGCAGGCCTGCGGTGGCAACTCTCAGCAAAGAAACCGTCAGAACGGTGGATTCCGTGGCGGCCCCTTTACTGACGAGCTCTAAAGTGCGCCTCGGGTTCCAGACACAGAAGATGAAAACCTCTTAGCTGTTTACAAAATGGTCCAACATTATTTTTTGCTTGTTCATTTACAGGCATTTACTTGCTCCACAGGTTCATAATTTACTGAAATCTGTGCCACAATCTCCAAGATTTCCTGAAAAATAGTGGCAACTAAAACAAGGCAAATCCGTGCTCTGGAAACGGAGTGCGTGGAGCGGTGCTCGGGCCACCGCCTGGGCAAGCGGTCTCTCCTCAGCTACGCACCCCTCGCTGCCCCCCGGCCTTGAAGCAGGAGCTGTTGGCGGGCGTCCTAGCAGGTTTCCGTCTCGTCACAGCTGCCGAGTCACAGGGCACAGGCACCAGCCGCCGGCTGCGCTGCCCTCAGCTGTGTGGAGACTGCAGCGAGCTGGGACGGCCTCTCAGCCCTTCTAGACCTGAGATCTGGAGGCTTCCGTCCTCTGCGCTCCTCCCCAGGACTCGCCGTGGCCCGGCCTCAGGCGGCAGGTGCTGTGACGCGAGCCACAGGCACGGGGCTCTGCCTCTCTTCTTCTCCCGTGAGCTTTGGTTAAATCTGGCATGAAGCTGTCTAGAAATGAGGAAGACTACGAGGAAAAGCTCCACGTGACACTGCTCACGGGGCAGGGACTAACGCAAGGGCTGGGAAAGGGCCCGGGAAGACGCTTTGCACAGCGAGGCCTGAGGCCTTTACCAGGCTTCCTCTTAGAACTAGTTACTGGAAAATCACTACTTTTTAAACTTAAATTTTTCAAGTGACTGTAGACCACGGGCTTGTGACCTCTTGTTCCATGCACCTCTCACTGAGTTCACACCGCTGTGCGTCACTTAATAGCTGCATCGCCCACGCCAGCACGTCCCCACAAGAATGCTGTTCTGAGCTTCAATTCCACGGACCCTGGGTCAGGAGCCCCTGCTCTAGGAGACAGAACTGACTCCAGAGCTGAAAGCGGTCCTGTATGCCGCAAACCGCGCTCCTAGCACTGCTGGCCACGCTCTGCCACACGGCACCCTGAAACCAGCGCCACGGCTGTTTTGAGAGGAGGTGCCGACCACGCAGGCTAGTACTGCCTGAATTTGCTCCTTTGCTTTGGGCTCAGGTCATGCAGCCCAGATCTACCTCTCAGAAGCCAGGACAAAAAATTCCACCACAGAAAGCCGCTAAGCCCACGTGACGAGTCCGTATGTGGGAGTGGTAGACTTTCACACGGCATCCCGCAAACCACAAGGAATTCAAACGCCGAGTTCAGACAGGCGCCCCTCCCAGCCCCTCCTCGGGCATTTTGCCCGAGCCCCGCTCGGCCTGGAGCAACCGCCATCCCTTGGTGACCACCGTCTACAGACGCCCCTCCAGCGCGCAGATGCGTCACAGAGCGGGACAGGATGCAGCCCCTGTCCTGGCAGCTCCGATGCAGGCGCCCGTGGGTGGTGGCCCGTGGCTCTGGGAGAGCTCCTGGGATGGCACGGGTGGGCACGCCAACAGCCGGTTGTGCTCTCCCGAGAGGTGCACGGCAGCGGCGTCCCCCCACGGATCACTCAGGCCAGACAAGGCCTGGAGACCCGAGGAGACCACTGTGGAAGATGCCAGCGCTGAGAGCGGCCGGCGCAGGGCCAGCTCCGCAGCTCGGTCACAGGCGCTTCTGACGGAGCCAGCACAACTGCACGGGACGGGCGGCTGAGTGGCACCAGCATGCGCCTTCCTGCCACGCACATGCGCGCCCCCAGGAAGGCCGGGGCGAAGCCGGATTTCTGCGGAGCAGCTCAGGACTCGCCTTCGGCGACCTGTGCGCCGCATCAGCTCTACACAGCTGAGGCCGTGGCGCCCTGCTGGACTGCCGAGTCAGGAGCAGCGCCGCACTGCCCAGCCCACGGCCCACAGCCAGAGGCCGGGGGCATCAGGAGGCGCGCGGGGGCTTCCCACGGGGGCCGGGAGCCTGGGTGCAGGGCGGGCACGGGGCGAGGGCTGGCTGCCAGCACCCCCAGGCCAGGCCCGCGGCTGCGCTCCAGAGCCAGGCAGGGCAGCCAAGCCCAGGAAGCAGACCCGCCCTGAGGGCTCCTGTGCGCCTGGCGCCAGGCGGCCTGACGGGCACGGGAAAGGACGGGCACGCATGGGGTCAAATGGTCTGAGGAGCCAAGAAACGGGACTTTCCTATTCCAGGTTTCCACCGGAAAACACCCTAGAGTGCGCTGAGGGCACGCACTTCTGCCTCGCAAGGGCCACTTGCTGCTTCCCGGGAACTGCCCCGAACGCCTCCCCGCTGCGCAGACGGGGACTGCGCAAAAGATGCTTCCAGGGACCCAGGCCCAAGAGGAGGACAGCTCACAGCGGCCGAGGACACCGCCCGGGGCCCAACAGCCTGCGTCGGCGTGACAAAGGCCCGCTGTCCTGCAGCCCGCGGGGCCTGCGCGCAGTCCGTGAAAAGCGCCCTTGTGAGAGGTTAGGTCAGCGTCCAGCGGCCGCCCTGCTCTTTGTTTCCGACTGTCAGCTGTCCTTCTAGAACAACAACATGCGATAAGGCCCCTTTCATCTCCCCGGGCTGCTCCCCTGCTCCCCCGCTTGGCAAGGTGGACGTGGTGCTGAGGGACACGCTGGCGCCCTGGCACGGGCCCCCAGGGACACGGAAGGCTGGCTTCGCCTGTCACGCCAGGGAGGGCGCGATGCAGTTTTCTCAAAGAGCAGCACTGGCTTTTCCGCAGGCTCCTGTGTCCGCCGGCGTCTGGATGTGCCCAGCACAGCCGGGGCCTGTCTGTGCCTTCTGGCCTGGAGGTGGCCTGGGGCCGCCCCACGGCCCTCAGCAGGACATGGCCCAGGCCCACTGACCCGTCACGCTCAGGGACCCTCCCCTTCATGTGTTTCTCTCATGTGGTCACAAACAGGCTTCCAACGGGGAAAGGCCCAGTCTCCGGAGCTGTGCACAGGCTGGAAGGACTGTGGCACCCGCGGGGAAGGGCTGTCTCCAGGATGGCTGCTCGCCACCCCCTCCATGCCCCAAGACCCGAAGGGCAGGCAGGCAGCAGGTTGCAAACACATGCACGAGAGCAGAAGATACGAAAAAGGCGTTAAGGGATAGTGGGCATGGAACTGTTTATAAATCGATTGGGAGTCGATCAAAACCTCCAGCTCCTGAAACCGACCTGGGACAGATGTAGAAAACCATCAACTCTTGGTGCTCTTTTTTTCTAAAATGGGGAAGAGTATTTCTTACATCAACCCAGAGGTTGGAAATACAGACTAGTGTTCATAAAACAACTTGAACTTCCTGGCAGCAGAATCCCTTAAATCTACAGCTCAAACCAGTCAACCTAATAACCATGTAACAGCTTAATGGACTCCGGCTTGGTGCCACAGGCCCTGCAGAGGTTAGCCCCAAAGAACAGCGCTTGAAAACACGTGACGTGGCTCAACTAACTGTCCTGCTGTTTCCTCCCTCGAGACTCTACACGCCAAGTGAAAACACTGAGAGGCTACTGTGTCCTCGCGCCCCTCCAGCAACCTGACACGCAGCCTCCGGCACAGAAAGCCAGGCGTGCAGGGGCCGAGGGGCAGGGGGCACAGCAGGGGCCATGAGGTGAGAGCCCCGCGGCTCCGACGCTGGCCCCTGGGGGAGAGGAGGAAGGGGCTGTGCACAAGTGCACTTCAGAGTTTGTGAAAGGTCAGCACGTGCTCCGTTCTCAACACCCCTCTCTCCAGGGGGCTTCCGGAACGGGAGTGACATGCACAGAGCACCAGGCCTGGCGTGGATGCCCGGTGGGGAGCTGAGGAGAGCCTGCCGGCCCGGCCCAGCCCTCCTCGGAGTCGCCTGAAACAGCCCTGCTGAACAACGGGACTCCTGTGTCCCCGGGGTGGTCCCTGGCCGCCCACCTCCCCGAGGCCGCGCCTGCCTCGTGCTGCCCACACCTCCTGAGGAGCCAGCGCTGCCTTGCAGGGCCCGTTTCCCAGCAGGCCCCACTGGCGCTTAGCGTGTACCTGTCAGCAGCTGGCAACTGGTCTTTAAAAGACGGCCGCCAGCTCCCAAACGCGTCCATCACGGCACTGTCAGGCGGCGATGGAGGGCAGGTGTGCAACGGCCGGGCCGGGTGGAGACAGGCGGCCCTGGCACCACTGTCACTAGCTGTCCCGAGGCCAGCTGAGCACCCAGCTGCCAGTGGCCCCCAGGCAAGGCACAGACATGCCCCTCGAGGGTGCAGCAGCAGGCCACGCCACAGGCCACGCCACGCTCCACCCCGTCCGGTGGCACAGGAGAATCGTGTTCAGTTTGTACGTTTTAATCACGGCCCGAGCAGTGCCAGATTTGATGGTGCTGTCGTGCAAGCATGTCTGTATTAACTTGCATCTGCAATGAGGGAAGCTGCTCGTCCTGGAGGGTGATTCCTCAGCTGTGCACAGCGTGTCTTTCATGGGCCCAGTGGGGACAGGCGCCTGTGACGGCTGTGCAGGCTCCGGGGCTCCAGGGACACCCAGGCTCACTGTGTTGGAGACGGGTGAACTGACCTCCAGGGAGCCCACAGGAGCCTGTCGCCCTTCACCCAGCACAGCCCCCAGTGGGGACAGGGCCTGCGGTGGCAGGGAAACCCCAAACCTCACACCTGCTGGGCTCTGCAAGACCTCCTCGTGCCTTGGACAGAGTAGCAGCACAGCCCCAGAACCACGGGTCCCCGAGCAAGCTGGCCGCGCCCCTGCCCCCCAGAGGGGACCAGGTGCCCCCCAGAGGGGACCAGGTGCCCCCC
>JAKSZT010054542.1:24419-78951 GCA_026826555.1 Tolypeutes matacus | reverse complement strand
CCCCCAGAGGGGACCAGGTGCCCCCCAGAGGGGACCAGGTGCCCCCCGCCTGGTTCCCCCTTGAGGACGAGCAGGGCCAGCCATTCCCGGGACCCTGGCGCCCACACAGCAGATAAGCAGGAAGTACCTGCTGGACAAATGACAAATAAATGCCAGAACCCCAAGCAGCAAATCTTGAAGGTGTAGCCAAATGGGGAACACCAGAACCCTCCACAGGGCTCTTTGAAAAAAAAAAAACCCACTCATCCTAGTCGGTGGGAAAATTCCTGGGAACCTGCACTCGCTTGTGAAACACTGAACCGCTCCAGGTTTTACGCAGTTCCTTAAAGACGCTCTAACGCTAAATAACACTTAGTTGCAAAAAAAGAGATTGAAACACAAACGTTTAGTAAAAGGTGAAAGAACTGAGGAAATTAAACGAGTAGCCCATGAGCTCCCGATAATTGCTCTTGGACTAAAGAGGGAGAAGAGCTGCCTGGAAGGCTGCCCTGCGGTGTCCTGCCGGCAGAGAGGGCCGTGGATGCCGCCCGCCAGGACAGGCCAGCCCGGAGGCCGCGGTGGTCACAGCGCCTGCCCCGGGCTAAGGCCCTGGTTGGCCGAGGGGCCGTGGGGGCAAGGCGTAAGGCGACGTCAGGGTGGGGGGCAGAGCGCAGGCTGGCGTTCCAGGTGAGGCCCCTCCCCAGGGCCCCACAGCCTGGGCCCACCGCTGGGCGGGGCCTGGGGACCTGCCTTTCCAGCTCCCAGAGCGGCTGAAGGCAGAGCCGACCGCCAGGACCCAGGGAAGCGCTGCACCCCTGCACGCTTCCTGCTGTACCTCTGTAAGCGCCTAATTTGGGAACAACTGGAAGATTTGGGAACAACTGTCGGCTGAGCAGCGTAGGTCCACAGGTTTTAAAAGCCACGCAGGCACGAAAACCGTCCAAAAATTAATCCATGGACCTCGGACTACTTACTGAGCAAAGGTGTCAACTAAGAATTGCAGGCCTTCCTGAGGCCACGCCGTCTCGAGCGCGAGGCTGCCACACGCAGGCCGATTCTCCCAGAGCCCTCGACTGCACTGGCGCAGCAGCCGAGTGGCGGGAGGGCGGGCGCCGCTGGGGTCGGAGCACTGGGCAGTGCCCGGGGCACCTTGGTAGCCTGTCCACTAAGGCACGTTGCCAAGATGCTTTCAGACTAAACGTGGTTTTCCAGAAAGACCGGGAGGTGCTGGGCTGACAGGACACGGGCTGCGCCCTCCCGCGTGACCCTGCAGACGCCGTGCCCGCCGCACTGCCCGAGAAGAAGCTGTGTCCAGCATCCTGGTACAAGTCAAGAGACGGTCTCCCCTCCCAGCGGGTCCCCAGAGCAAAGAGGGGCTTCTCAGAAGCACCTGTGCCGCATCTCCAGGGACGTGGCCGCGCTCACGCAAGCCTCTACGGCCCCACGCGCCCGGGCCCTGCCGTGGGCACCCGTGTGCCGAGAACGCAGGCTGCGGCCTCTGCACGGGCCGGCTCCACAGCCCTGGTGTGAGGGCACGGGCAGCAGGGGCAGGGAGCCATGACTGGCTCTAAGCCCTGGCCCTTACGGCCGCGGCACTGACGCGTGACGCCCAGCACACCCCTCTCTGAACAAAACGCCCCGGCCAGCCCAGGAGGCCAGGAGGTGGGGCAGCAGGACGCCGCCAGGAGCTCCCAGGAGACCCCCCCCCGGCCCTCAGTGCCACACCCTGGCCACACGCCGCCCTCCCCTGCGCTGAGCCCCACACGCCAGCCTGAGGGGCCCCGGAAGCTGGCCACGTGCAGAGGCCCAGAGCCTTGCCCCAGCTTTCGCAGGCCCAGGACTCAAGCAGCCGAGGCCAGGAGGGGCAAGGGGGCTACGAGAGGGGCTGGGGGTGTGAGAGGGGCTGGGGGGCAAGGGAGGATGGGGGCAAGGGGGGGCCAGGAGGGGTGAAAGGGGCAAGAGGGGCAGGGGGGGACGACAAGGCAGATGAGGGAGGGTGGGGGACAAGGGGGGCACAGGCCAAGCCTCGGGGCCACCTGCTCTCCTGCTCTGGGCCCCCTGCCTGGGCTCTCCTGCTTCTCTTTTCAGGGGACTAGGGCAAGTACCCCAAAGCCACGGGCTCGCTCGGGTGAGTTCTGCACTGCCTGCAGCTGGTTGCCCCCTCCCAGCTGCCCTGGTGTCCCGCACAGGCCAGCGCAGGGGCTTGGCTGCCCACTGCCCCCTGCAAACAAGTGCCCTGTCGCCCGAGCTGCCTGGGAGCGGGAAAGAGAGAGGACGCGGCGGCAGGGTGAGAACCGCCTGCAGCAGGGAGTGTGCAGGAGTAGGCGGCGGGCTGCCCTGCCCACAGGGCACACATGCAGGCGGTGATGCCAGTGCACCAGAGGCAGAGGGCAGATGCCCAACGATGGGTTACCAAAATCAAACCGCCGGCAGCCAGGGAAACGACCTGTGTGCCTCGGAGTCCTCTCGGGCTCAGGGTACTGGAAGGCCACGGCAGTGGGTGCGCCCTCGCGGGAGCACTGCACGCCTCGCGGGAGCCTGCACGCCTCCGTCTCACCCAAGGGCACCGCCTGCTCAGGCACTGCCCTCGGGGGCGGGTCTGGGCTCCAGGGGATGGTCGTGAAGCCCCTGGGAGCAGGCCCCGACGCCCCGGCTTCTGCAGCGCTGACCGTGGCAGAGGGTTAGGCGCTGGACCTCGGCCCCACTGTGATTGATGCCTGATGGACAGCGGCCGCCCTGGCCACAGCCACTCGTGCCCCAGGGGACAAGGCCACCTCACCAGTCCCCTGGGACCCCCCAAGCCCTCAAAGTGGAATTTCCTAGCAAAGGAAAGGAGAAGACTTCAGAGTAACACACACACACAAACGCTGGATGTGTGCTACGACAGTTTATTATCTAATGACCAAGCTCCTCGGGAGGGTCCGCGTAATCGCATCACACTCATCATTCTCGTTAGCAACTAAATTCAAAGCTCTGCCATCCCATCTCATGTGAAGAAGTCCAAAGAGGGACAACGCCTACGGAGACTGCTCACGGGCCTGCCCCGGCCAGGCTGCGCCGTCTGCCGGCTCACGGGGCCTTGGGTGGCAGGAGGGATGCTGGGGGCGGGGGTGGGAGAGGCTGGGTGGGGGAGCCAGCCACCTGGGGGTCCTGAGGGAAGGGAGGGAGGGCAGGCAGGACCCCCAGGGTCGAGGAAACCGCATAAACCTGCACTTCAAATCAGTCCTCCCGTGTCGACTAACTTTGACAGGCAAGTACTTGAGTCTGAAGTCACCTCTGGCTCCCCCGAAGAAGAGGGAGCGAGGAGAGCTCAGGAAAGCCTCCACAGCCCACCACGCTGGCACTCGTCCCCTAGAACCTTCCAGGGGTGTCAGGAGATCCTTGAAATTCTTGGGGACTCTAGAACACGCGGCAGTTCTTAGGAGAATATGCTGACAATTCAGAAAACAGCTAATTCTCAAGGCGAGAGAGCGTGAGAACTGTTCCTCCTTTGTTGTGTGGTTAAGTTACACGAGAAGGTTATTTCAGAAAAAGATCTCACCGCCGTACCTCTCTCCCCTGCTGCAGTCCCCACTCGGCCCCCACCTCTGCTCCCTGCTCCCAGGGCCTTACCCCGAGGGACACGGCTTAGGGCTTCAGGATGCGATGACGCCAAGCCTCGAGGCTGTGCCAGGAAATGGCATGGGACAAAGGGTGCCCCCCGACACACACGTGTCACTCTGAACACCAGCTGCGCGGCTGCCTGCTCTTCCTGAAGGAGCGAGTCCAGGGTGTGAGCAGGGATGCAGCGCAGACCTGCGTGGGGAGAACTGCCGCCTCGACGCTCCCCGGACCTCCTGCTGGGACACACTCCCTGGGCGGTCATTGACCCTTCAGGTGTGGCGTCCTGAGCGGCTCGCCTCTCGCTGCTGGCCCTTGAGTCAGCAAGGAGACCCCGGTGGCCACGCTAGTGGGGTACAGCAGTTGAGAGAGGATCAGGGTTCCGGGAAAATGTGCTCTGGAGCCAGGGACTCACAGTGACCAGAGGGGCAGTCTTGGGCCCCCTGGGCGCCGCTCGGACCAGGACGCACGCAGAGGCCAGGCCCTTGGAGAGGGCACGGAGCCTGCGGGACTCCGATTTGGCCCCTGGTACCTGGTGGACCAGCTCCTCAACCCAAAATGAGGAAGGACAGATGCAGACTGGAGTGGACGGTTTTACCGTCCCGGCGGAATTCACTGGCCTAATTCCTCTCTCTGCCTCGCCCAGGCTCTATTTCCCCGCCCACTCTCAGGGAAGCTGCATCCTTGAAGAGTTCCTGGGCTTCCGGGGAGACGCGGCGCCCGTCCAAGCACTCGGCCTGCGCGGGCCAAGGCCGTGCTCGTGGGCCGCCGCGAGCTGAGCTGAGCAAGAGGAGGCCCCGCAGAGCGTGGCGCATGCCGTCCACGGGGGCCAGAGGCCTGCACTGGTGTCCTCAGGACGGGAGATGGATGCACAGCGGCCTGTGTAACCGCGCTCACGCCAACGGGGGCAGCACGCGGGACCTGTCGCCACCTCGGGCTGCTCTTCACCTCCGTCACACGCCCGACGCCGACCCTTTAGGGTGCGCCCAGCACGTCCGGGGCCATCTGGCCACCGGGAGGGCCGGCGCCTCCACGCCCAGCGGGCAGAGGAGGGGTGCCCTGCCTTCTGGCCCCTCCACCTCGCGGGGAGAGCCGGTGTCCACACGCACGTCAGGGGATGAGGACAGCGAGAGCCCCGCCCCGCTCCACACCGGGGCACGAAGGGCCAGCGGCCGATGCCTGGGCTACTGCGCCGCGTCCGTTCAACACTTCTCGGCAGGTGCCACCAGTCGCCGCCTCCCGGACGTGGACACCGCCTGGAGATGCCCAAGGCCCCTGCTGGCACCTGGCCATCCCTGAGCCGCCCTCCCCTCAGGGCTGTGCTCCTGGTCGCCAGGCAGGGCCCCTGGGGCCACCTCCTGTCCTTCAAGGTCCCAAAGACGGAGAAATACCGACCACTTACTGGGACAAACAAAAAAATATGTAAATATAAAGTAAAAAACCATTTTTCATAGTTCATCTTCCGATGAGAAAAGAGCAGCTGAAATTGAGCAGGCGAGGAGCTGAGTCCTCACCAAGCAGCCCTCCCCAGACCAGCCGCGGAGACCCCCGGAAGCAGCCTCTCGGCCGTTCCCCCCACATCGTCTCTTCAGCCGACGCGTTTTACTAGTACACGACAGACCCTGCACCAACTGAAAGTCTTCTGATGCCCAGCAGCCTCCAATTCTCCTCTAATTGCCACAAAGCCCCCTTTTTCAACAGTCAAGGTTTTTCCTTTATCAGGAGTTTCTGCCTTGAAAACATGACCAGTGAAAGCAAGGTTGGAACCAGCTTTGAAAGTAACAATTTTTCTGTTACTTTTCCCTTAATGAAGCCAAACCCAGGCCAGGGCAGGGACAGACAAAGCTCACCTCCACGACGGACTTGGAATCCAGCCGGAAGTTGAAATCGCCAAAGACAAAGTAGGAAACTTTCTCGAATCGCTGATCGATGATTCTGGGAGGGAAGAAGGAGACGGGTGAGCAAGAGGCCTGCAGGCGCCCCGGCAGCCCCCGACCAGCCCGGCCTCTTCCACGGCTTACAGCCCCGGCCCTCCCTGCCTCTGACCCAGAGCTGGGCAGGCGCTGCACGCCAGCACGGGCCCACCGCGGAGGGCGGCTCTGCCCACGCTGCCGCGCTGGACACGGCGGTGAGGAGGGCGTGCGCCTGGCAGGCACGCTCAGCTCCGTGCGGGGCTGCGTGCTGTCCCGATGGAAAAGCCAGTGTGGCCAAAAGAGAGACGGGCCAAGGACAGCGACGCTTGTCTAAGAAAGACCACGGTGCTGGTGAGCTGGGGGGGAAGCGAGAGGGAAACGGGAGGGCTGCTCTACACCAGCCAGAGGACAGGGGCCGGCCGCAGGCAAGGGCCACGCCCCACACCTGCTCCAGAGGCATCGCCCCACGCGGCGGGGTGCTTCCACCCAAGTCATAAAGGAAATGCAACTGCGCTTTCCGGAACGGATACTGTTTTGCTTAACTATTTCTTTCATATATTTTAAATCAATCAAAATCCATTTTCCTAAAGATTTTCCACTAGAAAATGCAGGCACGGCAGGTGTAAGAGAGCAGTTACGGGAAGCGGCCTCCCTCCCCATCCGTCCCCGCCAGAAGGAAGGCGTGCAGCTGCTGGCACAGCCAACCCAAGTCTGCCCCCAGCCCAGCAGCCGGCCAACGCCAGGTGCTTGTGGCTCGCAGACACCCCGAAGACGTTTAAAGGCAAAGAAACCACAGGCGGCTCCGCATTCCCAGCAGGTCAGACCGAGGGGTGGACTTTGTGCAGAAGGAAAAGAAGTGTTGGCTGGCCCTGCCCAGCTCACCTCTCCGCCTCGGTGGGCTGGGGGGGCCCGGGGGGCCTGAGGGTGTGCCGAGCTGAGCCCACCTCCTCAGACAGACTGCCTTTGAGGGAGCTTTTTTTTTTTTTTTTTTTTTTTTTTTTTAAGTTTTTTTTTTTTTTTTTATTTTTCCCCCCCCTGCTGCTTGTGCTCGCTGGGTCAGCTAACCACGCCGTGTGGGCGGGCTTGCCTTCACCAGGAGGCCCCGGGAACCGAACCCGGGGCCTCCCATATGGTAAACGGGAGCCCTACTGATTGAGCCACAGCCGCTTCCCTTGAGGGAGCTTTTTAAACGTTATCAGCCAGGCACGAGGCAGGGAGAGCTGCTTCACCACATCAACTCGATTCGGACCAGTTACCAAGAAATCCTGGTACGTGACCGCTGGCCCTCAGGGCTCCGCTCGGCCCTCTGCAGCGCCTGGCCTGGAGCTGCTGCGGGGGCTGTGGTCAGGCCCTGGGGTCAGGGAGCACAGAGCTGGCTGCAAGAGCTACGCAGCCCCTTCGGGCTCGGGAAATGAGCCGCCGAGGAAGACACTGCCCCTGGACGTGAACTGTTCACAAGGTGTGGTCCTGGGCAGTTTGGGGGAGGGAAGTTGCTGGGGCAGCCTGCCCGCCGCCCCCCTGCACCTTCTGGCTCCTGCAAGGGCGTGGGCCGCTCCGGACGGGCGGCTCAGCACGCCGCAGCCTCCACCAGTTTGCCCGGCCCTGAGGGCAGGTGTGGAGGCAGTCAACACTGCTGGCTTCCTGCCCGTCTGGGAACACAGAGCTTCACTTGTCTTAACTTGCATTGTTGTAACTCCCCATTACCAGCGAGGCAGTCTTTTGATACATTTACTGGGATTTGCATTTTCCCTTTATTTTTACTTTTCACAGCCTGCCTTTCTATTTGGCTCCATGCTTTGCCTCTTTCAATCCCCAGGGTTTCCTGGTACATTCTAGGTAGTCATGCTTTGTCTGTAACTGATGCGGCCAGCACTCACCTCAGCCTATGGCTGCGCTGTGCGTTTTGGTACAGGGTATTCTGTCAAAGGGCCGTCTCCGAGTCCCACACGTACTGCCGGCGCCTCCTCCGCACCCTGCGTCAGGCAAGGGAATCCACTCGGAGCCCAGAGTGGAGGGGTGCGGCCACAGCCCCCTGCCACGAGACCGCACCTGCGACGGGTCCCTGCACGGATTCCCTCGTCCTGCCAGGGCACACTTCAATAAGCATGCCTCGTCGCAGGGAGCTCCGCTTGCTTACACTTGGTCAAAGAACCGCTCAGCTTTCTCATGTTCCTTTCACATAGTAAGTTCTGCATCATCTGGCCCAATTCCACAGAAAGCCTTGTTTGCCTTTCAATTGGAATCACTTTTGGTTTATATATTATCTCAAGAGAAAATGGCCTACTTTAAAAAGCTTTACTGTCGTGCGGGTGACCCGTAATTTCATTTACTTGCTTTAAAGTGAAACCTTGCTACAGAGGAAATGGCCGTTTGGGAACAAACACTCAGGGACTGGCAGGGACAGCCACGGCGCCACACTGAGCTGCTTGCACCTGCGACACAGTGGCCCGCGGCACAGGTGGGCAACAGGTGAGGCGGCAGTGGCCCTCGGGACTGCCCCAGCCTGAAGATGTTTGCTCTCTGCTGCGGAGCATTTTCAGGGCAGAGCAGACCCCCTGGCACCACGCTGCCGTGGTCAGTGCACACGTGGTGGGCCGACCTTGCGGCTCCTACCCCGGGAAGGTCAGGGCAGCAGGCTGGGGTGCACAGTGCGCAGATGTGGTGAGAGAGGGTGGTGCAGGGGGCTCCACAGGCGCCACCCAGCGGCCCGACCCCCAGGCTGCCAGCGCAGTCCAGGACGGCGAGGTCCACTGCCTCTCCGTCAATGTCCCACCAGTGCTACTCACAGCCCACAGGCTGGCAGCTTCCGGGCTGTTTCTCGGAAGTGCGCCCACTTCTGCGGGTGGAGCTATTTCCCAGCCCAGGCTGCCAGGAATCTCGTAGCAGCCCCAGGGCTTAGCACCCTAGCCCCAAACAGCCCAGCTGCCTGATGGGTCCTTCCTCCTCGCACTCGGCCTGCCGCCCGCTCAGCCCTGGCGGCAATGCTCTGTGCTCTTACAGGCGGCCCTGCGGGTGGGCTCGGAGCCACGCCATGCTCCTCCAGACTCGGAGCACAGCCACAGGCAGGGCCAGCAGCCCCAGCTCCAGGAGGAGCCCCTGTTCCCTGCAGAAAGGCTGGGGGGCCCTCCCCACTCCAGCAGGGAGATGGGGTGCTACAAGCGCATCGCAGGGGCCAGGTGTCTGGCGTGGGAGCGGTTCTCCACAGACACGGGGGCTGCACTCTCTCCTCCCGCCACGGCCTGCTCCCCGCTGGCCCCACCCTGGCCTGTTCCCCCACTGCTTCTCTACGTGCTGCTCCCCAAGCAGCGCCACGTCGACCATTTGGGGGGCAACGCACTTGCTGGCAAAGCGGAGTTCCAGGGCATCGTTCCTGGAGCGCCAGCTGGATGGCGGCACCCGCGGCAGGCCCGCAGGCAGCACCTGGCCAGGTGGCCATTCCTAAGACGTGGCTCCACATGCAGAGTGGACGCTGGCTTGGCTGCAGGGAAGGGGCAGCAGGGCAGCAGCGGGGCCCCAGCACACGCCTGGAGGCAGGTGCGGGCGGTGGCCGTGCCTCGGGCCGCCGCTGTGAGCCCGACTCCCTGCCCAGGGACCATGCGCCACGCCATCCACAAATGCTGCTCCCCGCCACGCTGGCCCGACTCCGCGGCGAAGGGTCCCTCTCCTCCACTCCCCTCTTTCCCTTAAAAAAAAAAACCAAACCAGACCTCCAGGTCAATTTCGTTGGCTGAATGGGCAAAAGGAGGATTAAGGAGAAGGAGGATTGTCTCGCTTCCTGGGAGGAAATAGATGTCAAAAATAACTATACGCTGTCTCTCTACAAAACATATATACAAGTAAATGAGAAAGACAGAAACGATGCAGCTCTGTACGGCAGGAGGAGCAGAGAGACTGAGGGGACATTACTGAGAGGAAGAGCTTTTTTGTCTGTTTTTTGTTTATTATTATTATTGGATTAATGAAAATGCTCTAAAAATGATTGGATTGATGAATGCACAACTAAGTGATTATACCAAACACCACTGACTGCACACTTTGGACAGACAGCATGCTTTATTAATATGTATCAACAAAGTTGGTTTTTAAAAACTATACACTTTATCTTGTCAATAATTTGTCAACTTTTGTTCATTGAAAGGCGCTGGAGCACTCACAGTCCTAAAAAACACAACGTAGAAAATGACAAAAACCTTTTGGGATAACAGAAGAGAATTCACCTGTTTTTCTCTTTTCGCACGCACGCCCCACTTGACACTGTTATACACCAACGATGGTTTGAACATTGAATACTCGGTCGCAAAAATCAGGACAAATTGCAAAAGCGATGTTCTACCTACATGTACGTGACCTGTGCACGTGTGTGTGCATGTAAGGTGTGCACAGGGTGTAAGTGATTCACAGCAAGCACCCACAGCTGTCCATGGCTGTGCCCAGGTATGCAGAGGTGAGTGTGCACAGCTGGGAGTGCACATGAAGTTGATTTCTTTTCGAGCATGGCTGTCCCTGTCCCACAACCTCAGGAGACGAATTCCAGAGAGGATAGCGAGGCCCCGTGTGGCGCAGAAACAGAATTAAAACAGACTCGAGTCTGAACCACCTCTTGAGTCTGATGCCTTAAATCTCAGCTTTCTGGGCCCAGTCGGTTCTGGGCTCTGCTCCTGGACAGGAGGCTCTCGAGCCATTCCCAGCAACAGCGAGCTCTGAAGCGTGCCAAGAAGCTGGGAGCCGCTGGTCCCAGAGCCCAGGGGGCAGACGGGGGGTGGGGGCACGGGGGCTGCAGCGGGGGCCATGGGCCCTTCACGCTGCGGAGAGCTGGGGACTGCTGACCAAAATGAGGGCCATGTCCAGGAGGCACGTAAGGAGCTTCCCGGGGCCAAACCTAGGCCGCCTGCCCTCACGGAGCAGACGCAAGGCAGGACGCCTCCTGCTCAGCCGTCAGGCATTGGCGTCAGCCCTAGCCGGCTTCTGACGGGCGGGGAAAGACCACCCAGAAACGCGGGTGTCAGCAAGGAAAGGGGCTAACTAAAAAGTAGAAGCGATTCCCGGGCAAGACATTTGTGTTTTGTTTTATTTAGTAAATGCTAACAAGTACAAGACTTAATACCTGACTGGATGAACTTGAAAGTCAGGGTCCCCGCCCGGTGCTGCGGCCCGCGTGGCGCTCACGGCATGCTGAGGGTGGGGTGCCCCAGGTGGCCGCCAGGCGCCTCGGCTTCATCGTGCTCCGGGCCTGGACATGGTGACAAGAGCCCGAGCCAATCAATGACAGCGCACGCCTGCAGGGCGGGGCGGGCGGCAAGACGGAGGGCCGACGCCGAGGCAATCCCCCGAGTGCGGCCCCTGCACCGACACTCACTTTTAATTTCAATATAGTGCCATTTGGACTGAAAAAACAGCGTTGTTCTAAAATGAATTGCCCTGTCAGGGGCCGTCATGATTAAGACGGAGGCCCACGCCAATATGCAGGGCCTAATTCAGAAAAAGGGTTCCAAGAAGAGCCATGAGCCTGTGCTGACAGGCGCCTCCATCATGCTGACAAGGCCTGCGGGCACGCGGCCCCGCCCCGGGGACAGGGCTGCCCGCACCTGTCGAGAGGGACGCGGCGTCCAGCACCACCACGGGCTGAAGAACTCTGACGGAGGGACAGGCCGGCCGACAGCCATGGGTCCCTGCCCAGAACCACAGCCGTCGAAACCACGGCCGCTGCCCGCGAGAAGGGGCGCTGTCCCGGGAGCCGGCGGGTCTGCGAAGCCGTACCACAGCTGGCGGGGGCACCACAGAGAGGCCCTCGAGCCCCAGCGGCCGGGGTGGCCGGGCCAGGAGACTCCGTCCACCTGCTCAAAAGCTTCTTACGCCCCAGCAGGTGTGCTCTTCTCCCTTCTCCTTCCTTTCAAACGTGGACCCTAAGGCTGGAGTGCTGAAGTGCACGCTGTCTCTTAAAGGCAGTCTGCACACAGTCAGAAATCAGCGAAGGCTGGGTCTTGCCCGCAGATCTGGCAGAAGCCACATTTTCAGGTTAAAGGCTTGAGCAGCAGGCACAGTGGCAGTGCAAGACGCCAAAGCTACCCCACACCTCGACAGCGCTTTAACACTCAACCGCAAACTGCGAAGGACCCCTCAGTCTCCAACTGTCTCCTCAACTGCTCCTCACACAGGTAGTTAAGCTGTTCTAGAATAGACCGGCCCTACAGCTAGAGGACCTTCCTCGGCAATGGCTCCCCATGTCCACGGCCTCACCTCTGTGCTCCCACCACAACCCCAGGGGCACAAGTGCCTGCAGCAGGGGCCCGTGCACACACACCAAGTGGGCACCGCCCTCATTCCCTGGAGCCACGTGGCGCCGTCCACAGGGAGTGGCGCCGTCCACAGGGAGACGGCCTGCATGGGCCTTAGCCCTGGGGCCCCCATGGCGCGCCTGGCTGGCACGTGGCACAGAGCACCACCTGCAGAGCCCGAGGCCCTCCTCCAGTGCACTTCGAGTGCCCCGTGGCCCCTCCTGCCCAGGCCTCCGAGCCAGGGCCCTCTGGCAGTGCAGCTGCGCTTCCCAGCCTTCCAGAGTCCACACTCCCCTCTGACGGATGCCCACCCCGGGTGTTCAGCAACCTCTGGGGCAGGGCTGCGTGCGACGCCCGCCTGTGCAACCCGCCCCCGCCCGGCGGCTGCCACTCCCCTCCCAGCAGGCACTGCTCCCCCTGTTGTTTCAAACTTGGCGTCTTCATCCGTCTTTCTGCCCCGAGCTCAGCTCCCCGCCACCTCAGAGCACAGGCAGCGCAGCACGCGCGGTGCCTGACTCCTCGCGGACCTGCAGGGAACCAGCTGAGCCTCGGGAAGCTGAGGGGCCGCTAAACCGCAGGCACCGCTGCGCGCTCCTCGGGCCGGCCGTGTGGCCGGGTGAGGGGGCATGCTGGGGGGGGTGGTCCCTGGCCTCCCTGTGCAGCACGGCCAGGGCTGGTGAGGCTGAGCCGCAGCCCCATGAGCCGCTGGCCCCGTGATGTGTCAGCAGAGAAGCCGGGGGCCTGATGGATATCGCATATCGCATAAGAGAGCATATCGCAGCCCGCACCAGCCGCTTGAGGCGCAGGCCAAGGAGGGCCACGCCGTGGGGGGCGGGCCACGGCAGGCAGACGACAGGCCGCCCAGGCTTCCGGCTCTCTGGAATGTCCCAGATCTTTGGGTTGAAGTTAGCCTTTGCCTGGAAACGCAGGGGCTTTTCTTTGGCTCCTGCATGGCGAGGCGAGTTCTGGGAACGGGCTGAGGAGAAGCATTTGGAGGGGACAGTCTTTGAGCGTGTGACAGCTGACTGATGGCCCTCCGGGGCCTGACAAAGAAGGGCTGGGTGGCGCCCGCGCCCCACACCGCCGCTCCCTGGGAAACTAATTGCTCTCGATTGTTCCTAGTTACATTATTTTTCTGGCAATCATTCCTTTTGAATGCCCAAAATGAGCATGAAACAACTCTTTTGACTGGACATAAAAGTTAAATGTCCCAATGTTGATCAAATTAACTTCAGCAATGGGACAACGGACTATATTTGTGAGAAGATAACGATGGGACAAAGGGGGCTTTGTGCCAGGACTTCGCGGGTCGTGCTGTGAAAGCCTTCGAAAGGGAGGCAGAAGCTGCCACTGGTGGAAGCAGCCGCGCTTCTCGGCCGGAGCAGGGCCCAGCTCGGGAGGCGCAGCGGCTGGTGCCGCCAGGGGACGGCAGGAGCTGAGGGCCCACGCCCTGCCCTGAAGACAGCGTAAGGGGACCTCTGGAGCGGACGGTCTCCGGGCGGTTTGCGGCACGCACACAGCTGTCACCGGCCGCGGCGGCAGGCACAGAACGCGCCCCAAACCCGGGCCGCATACAAGGCGGGCGGGAGGGGCGCAGGACCGGTGGGTGGGGGTGAGCGCCTCCCTGCATGGGGACAGGACCCTGGGAGCCGGGCCTGGTGCAGGCACCTTGGACCTCACCAGCCTGGGGCCGCACCGGCGTCCAGCCTCGTGGCTGTCGCTCTGCTGACCTCGCGTAGCAAAGGCATGACGGCAAGAGGCTCACGGAGGAGGCCACGTCTAGGGACGGTCACTGGCGGCCTTCTGGTGGCCTGGAAACCCCTCTCCGAGGTGAGGATATTGACCCTCACGTGAGAGGGGCTTGGGTCACGTGGAGCGGGCAGCAGTGCCCACGGTGGCTCCCAGGGGCTGCCACAGGGGCTTAGGTGCCAGGACCCTGCCCAGGGGCCGCAGCCCTGTCTCCCGGGAGCTGCCGGCTGGTGCTGCTGGGTGGCGCGGTGCTTCTGAAGAGCTGACAGGCTTTAGGCCGAGCACTCGGCCTCTCGTCTCTTCAGCGATGGCTCTACTTGGGAATTCGCTCGGGCTCATGGCAAAGCTGCAGAGGCGTGCCCACTGCGTCAATGCACGCCCCCTGTTGCTGGCCACGGGGGTGGCATCCGGGGGCTGCTGGCCCCTTGCTCCCCGGCTGACCGCACAGAGCTTGCAGCTCGGGAGGGAGGCCCGGGGCGCTCCAAGGGGAGAGGAAGGCCGGGAGCCTGTGTGCCCCTCGGGTCCCGTCGCCCCCTCCCCTGCGTCTTAGTGGGACACCCGCAGACAATGCCGCGCGATGGTTCCCCACGCTGTGAATGGGGCACTGTTGGTGGCAGCGTCCATTCAGCAGGGCAGCCCGCATTGTCCTCCCAATCAGCAGAGCAGAATGGGGCCTGCTGGTGGCTGCCAAAAGGTTAGCGGCCCTGACGAAAGGGCGTCCCATTACTCACAGCTCCGACAGGACTCCCCTTTGTGCGGGCGGCCATCACCGCGCAGTGGAGGTCCGGATCTGCGGCTGGCTGCCCTCGCCACAGAAGCCGCTCATGGGAACGCAGAGCAACGCGCCCGGCAAGCCTCAGCCACTCTCCTGGGTGGGGACGCGCTCCAATGCCAGCCCACGCTGACACCCTGACCATCAGGGCCGGCTGGACGGAGCCCGGCTGCTCTCCCGAGCCTGGGGACAAGCCCCCAGCAGCCCCCCTCGCCTCTTCTCCGAGTGCCGGCAGCTTGGTGCCGCCCTGAGCGTGGGGAATGGCCCGGAGCCACGAGGCGGGAGCAGGGCCGGGCCGGGAGGCAAGACTGGATCGTGTGGCCACCAGGAAGTGCAGGGCCAGTGGCAGTACTTGGGGACCCCCCGCGTGGGCACGCTGGCACAGCACACCCACTGTCCTGCGTGTAATCCGCATGGGGCGGCGGCGAGGCGGCTCTGGGCCCCGTCGCCCCTCTGAGCTGCCAAGCCCCCGGCCCACAGGCACCTGTGAGCTCAGTCCCCACTCACGGTCCTCCGCCCTGAGCTGGCTGGGGCCGCCCCCGTGCAGACCTGCCGCTTCCCACGTCTGACTCAAGGAGGCCCTCGCAGTGGGGACTCTGCGGCAGCCCCTCACGACACCCAGCAGGGCCCCCCAGGGTGGAGAGGGTCCTCACTCAGCCCTCCCCACCCAGGACGCACCCAGCCTGCCCTCTAAGGTTCTGGGAAAAGCTGGCGCTGTGCCACAGGCTGCACGGGGCGGGTGCTGGGAGCAGCTTCTTGTGGCCTGCTCTTCCTTTGGTTCACTACAGAGCCTGAAAGCCACTGACTCGAAGAGAATGCCAGTTGCCCCCACCTTGGCAATCCTAAAGCCACAGAGTCCACACCCTGTTGTGCCCGCCCATCGGCCCCGAGGTGTGCTGAGCTGGGCGGGGGTCTCCTGAGCACCACGGCCGCCCTCCTCCCTTGCAAAGCCCACTCGGCCCTGCCCCTGCAGGACGGAGGAGGCGGGTCTGCTGCCCCTACCCCCCACAGAGCCGGGCAGGGGCTGCGCTGCACAGGCCCCCCTGGGCAGACCCCCACAGTGCCCACGGCGCCTGGCAGGCCCCTCCCCGCAGAAGCCCAAGGCCTTTCTGCAGTAGCCCCTCGGCTCAGAGGCCTCAGGAAGGTCCCCTCTTCCCAGTGTCGTGCAAGGCACGGAGACACACTCCCACCTTCCCACCCACTGGTGACAGTGACACTCCATCTCTGTGTCCAGCAGAAACGTCTGCAAACCTTGAGGACAAACAGGGAAACGCAGAAAGAGCAAAGAACCGAACAGACTTAGCTGGGCTGTTTCCAGAAGCAGCAGGGCAGGGGCCACGCGGCCAGCACGCACCTGTGCAGCACGTAGTCCAGTGCTCGGTGGCGGACCCCCGAGTACACGGAAGGGCTGCTTTCCCACGCGATCAGATTGGAGGCATCATGGAAAAGATGGATATTCACCAAGTCGAAGGCACTGCAACGGAGAGGAAAGGGGGCTCTGAGAAGGGGCAGAAGCTGGCGAGACCCTGCCAGGCACCCCAAATCCAGCAGGACCATCCCGCAATGGGACAGTGAGGCTGGAGCAGCCTTAGCTGCCATCCTGGGCCTGCTCGGCCGCCGCCTCACCGACCCAGAGCGCCTCCTTCTAGAAGTCCCAGGAAGGACGAGACCTGGAGCTCAGTCGTCAGAGGATCTGCACAAAGTGGGTACTTGGCCGAATGCGAGGGGGGCTGCTTTTCCTTAGAGACTGCTCCGGCTGCGCACACCTGCCTCAACAGAAGCTGATGGTGTGGCCCCCAAGTCCTGCACCCACAGCTGCACCGCTCTCGGGGGGCCCCTGCCATGGGGGACACAGAGGCGGGTAAGAGAACCATCTCATTTGACTTCCAAAAAGCAGCCTCCAAGCCCACTTCCCAGAGGGCCCCTCTGGGGTCCCAGTATCGCCCCCCAGCGTCCAGCCACCTGCCGCGGCTGACCCGCTCTGGCCTCTGCTCAGGGGCTCCCAGGCACAGGAGGCCACTGCCCTTCCCTGAAGCCTTGTCAACACCAATCGGAGTGTCGGCCAGCAGGATGGTCGCAGACCCATGAGGCCCACGGACCCTGGAAGCTGCCCACAGAAGGTCCCCCTCCTTGCCCCAGGGCTGGCCTGGGTGACTGAGGGCACGGCAGGGTGGCAGGCGGCCCCAAGGGCTGCCACTGCAGGTCTGAGGCCCATCCCGGGCTCGCGTTCTCCCCTCTTGGAAAGCCGGGTCGTCAGCAGCCCCGTGGCGAGGAAGGAGCCCTCCTGCCACGGCCACGTCACTTGGCCAGGTGTGCCTCGGAACCCCAGGCAGCCACTCCTGATCGGGACCACGGGATGCAGGCCTGTTTGCCCAGGCCGCTGGGCGCAGGGCGAGTGGCTGGGCGGCGATGGACAGCCAGCTCGTGCAGTGAGGCTCTGGGAGATGGAGGGAGGAAACTGACGCCTGCAGTGAGAATGGTGGCCGCCTTCTGGCCGTCTTCACTGTGCTTCTGTCCACGCGCTCAGCACGGGCTGTGCTGGGGCCTAGCGGGCAGCAGCTTCACAGGAGGGGCTCAGCGGCAGGAGGCAGGGACGGCACTTCTCCAGTCGGATTCGAGCGGCTCTCTGAACAGGAAGGGCCCCCTTGGTTCAGGGCTTCTGGGGCCCTCGCTTTGTCCAGGGTGGGACCAAGCAGACGCCCCCAGGGTTTCTGGCCTCACGTTCTCTTCTCCCCAGGGTGCCCCTCCCCCTCCCACAGCCGAGACTACGTTGGAAAATCAAACTGAAATGTCCTGCGGACGTTGCCACGGGTCCCTTGGAGGGGCAGAGCAGGCAAATGTGGGCGGATGGGGGTCTCCTTTCCAGTCACAGGGCCCACCCATCCTGGCTGCCAGCTCATCCCTCTGGCCAGGGCTTCCCAGCCGACCCCCTGCTCACAACTGCCTTCCCAGGCGACCCTCTCGGCCGCCGCTCACCCTGAGACCACGGGGGCGAGGCCTGCTCCTCGCTGCACCCAGCCCACCTGGAAACCAGCTTGGCGAGGAAGCCCACCAACCACCCAGGCTGGGCATCCCCTCCCCCGTCAGGGGCTCACGGTCTGCTCAGGAGCTGGGAGGCCCGGCCTGACCCCAGCCTCACACACTGGGCATCTGTACTCCCGGCCGCGGTCGGCCTGCACTGGCCATGTCCGGCAGCAGGCACCGCTCTGCAGACTGCGCTGTGCATGGCCACCTCCCAGCCTGCCCCACGCCTCAGCCAGCTCGTCCCCGCTGAGGGGTCACTGCCTTGGTGGCCGTGCCTGGTCACCCATCAGACGAGCCCTGCCTGTGGGGTCTCCGTGCCTGCATCCTCACCGCACACCTTGCTTCTGCCTGGAGGGCCGGTTTGGTGCCCCCACTTCGAGCGTCCTGGAGGGCACAGGGCTTGCCAGGTGCCCACAGCCCTCTCAGAGACCAAGCGCCATGCGCAGATGTGCTAAGTCACTAAGGGGGACCGCTAGCGGACAGCTCAGCACAGCGTAAGGCAGTGGGTGTGCGGGGAGAGAGGAGGCGGTGGGAGTGCACGGGGAGCCACGTGGAGGGGGCAGTGGGTGTGCAGCTGTGTCATGTCGGTTTCCCTAAAAATACTAGGCAATGGACTGGCTCCACAGGAACTTATCAGCACACATTTTGAGGCTCGGGGAAGTCCAAAATTGAGGCGTCAGCAAAGTGATGCTTTCTCGCTATGGCGTCCTGGGGCTGGCTGCCGGCAATCCCTGGTCCTTGGCTTTTCCGTCATATGGCAGTGCACACGGCAACGTCTTCTCATTCTGCTTCTGGCTTCTGGCTGCCCCCGTAGCTCTTGCTGTGACTTCCCTATAAGGCCTCGGTAATAGGACTGAGACATCCTGACTTAGGGGGGGCCACACCTTACCTGACAAAAATTCACCAAAAAGGTCCGTTTCCAACAGTTCATACTCACAGGAACAGGTTACATTTAAGAACATGTTTTAGCGGGACACATAACTCCGAGCCACCGCGATCTGCCCACTGGATTCCAAAAAGACATGCTCTTCCCACAAGCAGAACGCACTCATTCCATCACAAGTTCCCAGAAGCTTTAAGCCACGTTAGACAACGCTAAGTACGAGATCTCATTAAAATCAGCTATGGGCAAGGTCCATCCTATAGCAAAACCCCATCTCCATTTGTAGACCCTTAAAATCCAGAAAACAAGTTATCTGCTTCAATATACAGCGGTGGGACAGGCATAGCACAAACATCCCGAATCCAGAAGGGAGAAAGTGGGAAGAAAACAGAGGACACGGGTCCCAAGTGAGTCTGAAACCCAGCACAGCAAACTCTACGAGATCGCACGTGAGGGTCCGGGCCTGATGGATAAGGACCCCACCCCGCCCCAGTGTTTGTGCAGCGGCCCTCCTCTCCCGGAATGGTGGGGTGAGGCCCCACCCCTCCGAGTGCCCTCCAAACACTGGGCGGCGGCATCCGCCCTCAAAGTGGGCTCAAGGCCTGCCTGCCCCACCCGCAGGGCAGACCCGCCCTTCCCGCACACACCTCGGCTTCCACGGCTCTGCCCTTGAAGCCATTCTTCCCTCAATTTGTCCCTTCTCTGTCCCTTTCAATCCAGGCTGACAGTGGTTCAGCTCATACAAATTTCACAAGACCTTGTTGGCTTTGCATGCAGTTCACAGGGCTCCAACCATCAGCCAACAGAACTTTGCTCAGCTCCTCCCTGCACAACTGCATTTCCAGTCCTGACTTCCACAGAATCGGCCAACTGGCTCCATGACCAGCCACCCCACCCTCACGTGGAGCCCTGTCCTCTGGAGACCTGCTTTCTGGGAAGCTCAGGGAGGAGCTTCTGGCCCTCGCCTCAGAGCACTAAGTGAGAGTTTTCCAAATCAACAGCTGCAGGTTTCCTTGTGCTTAGCCATTCAATCCTCAGTTTACCCTTTTCCTCTCTCATTTCACTATCAGCTGCAAGGAGAATCCAGGCTGAATCGTCCACACTTGGCTTGGACATCTCCTCAGGTAAATACCCAACTTCACCACCATCAATTCTGCCTTCCATGTGACATCAGAACTCAAGTTCGCCAAGTTCTCTGCCACTTTAAAACAAGGATCACCTTTCCTCCACTGTCTAATAACACATTCGTCCTTTCCTTCCAAGACCTTCCAGAAGTACCTTTAACGTCCATACTTCTACCAACACTCTCCATGATGAATTATGCATTCTCTAAGGAGGTACAAACTTTCTCTCTAGCTCTAACTTATTTCTGAGCCCTCACAATTGTCCCAGCCTGTGGCAGTTTGGTATTGTTTATGAATTCCAAAAATAGATATTGGATTGTGTTTGTAAACTGGTCTGTTCCTCTGGGCATATTAGATTGTATTAAGTTAAGAGGTTTCACTTTTACTTGGTTAAATTATGACTAGGGCTTTGATTTGGCCATGTCAGTAGGATGTTGAGTCCCCGCCCCCTTGGTGGGCGAAGACTCACAGAGAAAATGACATGGCAGAGGACAGTGTTTGAGTTTTATTTTATTTTTTTGTTTGTTTGAGTTTTGATGCTGGAGCTCCAGGAAGTAAATACACAGGAGAAGAACACAAAGGAATAGAGATGGCTCTGTAGACACAGCAGAGGCCCCAGAAAGAGAATGAGCCTGATAGTCTACAGGTACAGCTGAGCCTGGAAAGAAACAAGCCCAGGAGAGAGACGAGCCTTATCCCAGCCTACAGCTGAGATCGGAAGAAGCTGGGCCCACGGAGCCTTAAGAGGAAGAGGAAGGCTGAGCCCTCGCAGACATCGCCCGCCATCTTGCTCACCACGTGGCAATAGACGGGTGAGAAGGTACCTTTTATGGTGCCTTGAGTTGGACTCTTTAGGACCTGGTAGCTCTAAGCTTCTGCCCCAAATAAATACCCTTTATGAAACCCAACTGATCTCTGGTAATTTGCACCGACATCCCTTTGGCTGGCTAATACACAGCCTCTTCTCGTTCCCAATTTCAAAGCCATTTCCATGTTTTCAGGCACTTGGAGCACCCTGCTTTCTTATAAAACTGCTTTAGTCTCTTGGCTGCTAGAACAAATGCCACTTAATGGGTTGGCTTAAACAGCAGGGATTTAATGGTTCACGGTTTTGAGACTAGAAGCTTAAAACCAGGGCCTCAGCAAGGCGACGCTTTCTCCTCCAGGACTGGCGCTCTGGGGCTGCTGCGGCCCTCCTTGCTCCTTGTCTTCTCCATCACATGCCAATGCACACGGCGGCATCTTCTCCTCTCTCTACTGGCTCCGCTGACGCCCAGCTGCTTCTCTCCCTGTGGCTTCTCTCTAAGGCCTCCACGAGTAGGGGTAAGACCACCCTGGTTCACAGCTCCCGCCTTACTAAAAGGTTCTGCTTACTGTGGGTTCACACTCACAGGAAGGGATTAAGCCACCGCACACATGGAGGAGGGGTGCTGCTTGCAGGGAGCCCCATGGGGGGACAGTGTGGACTGGAGGGGGGTGGGGATGGAGCCACATGGGGAGACGGGCACGGGAACAGGGTGCTGTTGCCAGTATCATGTGTCATCCATCGGCAGACAGGGAAGAGCTTAGGGCTGGGCAGTGAGGCTCACTACTCAGACCCAGCGAGCAGCGATGAAATGTGCAAACACCCACTTTGAGAAAAATACCAAAAAGGGTAAAAGAATTCTGAAATGTATGGCACAGAGACAAACAGACCGAGAAACGTAACGTACCAGTCAGCAATGCACCATCGTGTCCGAATGAAGCCTTTTCTTGACCATTTGCACTGAAAAAGAAACGGGTTACACAAGTAAGCCAGTATAGAAAAGGCAAGAGGGTCACATGTAAAACTAATATAAACCAGGAGAACACAAGCTTTTCAAACAGAAGGCAATGACTCTAATCTTTCAGGATTTAAGTTCTCCGTGCGCTTGCGCCAAAGGTGGCTCTGTCCAGGCTTACAGGAGGCGTCTGGACTTAGGGTGGGGAGGGAATGACATGGAGAGACCGAGGTGCTCTGCTAAGGCCCTCGCCGGCCTCGGCTTGAGGGGCCGCCAGCAAACCACTCTGGCAGGCCACTGCAGCTTGGCGCATGCTTCTGGGAGGAAACAAGAAGGCTCTGGCTCAACCACAGAGAAGACATGCAGCAGCTGCTTCCATGAAGGCATCCTAGTCGAGGGATATGTCGGTGAGGAGGGGGATCTGAAACAGAGGGACCATGGCGAGCTGCTGAGGGGGCTGCAGCCGTGAACCTACAGCCTCAGAGTACACTGGCCCACACGCGCTCACGCTGTCTCATGACGCTCCCCAGACGTCCCTTTGCCTCTCCCTGATTCTTTCCTCAGATGTTCACTCGCCTCTCCCTTCACTTGTAGCTGATGACCTCCCACCCTACCTCAGAGAAAAGAGACCATAAGACCCCTCCCCTTCCCAACCATCCCAACACAACTGCCCTTCACCTGCTTCCCCTGTCACCTGTGGGGAGAACCTGAGCCCCCGCCAGCACCTCGAGCCATGTCTGCTCCTCAGCCCCTGGCTGGGCCAACTCCAGGCCACGTGTGTCAGCACGTGCACCCCCAGCAGCTCTGACCTCAAGGAGGAGCCAGTGGTCCGCTGCTTGCAGGGACTGGACTCACCCTCCCCTGCACAGACTGAATAACAGATGAAGCACTGGATGCCAGGCAATGACCGAGAGAGGTGGGCGGGGTGGGCAGCACATGCAGTGAGGCCTGGGGTCACAGGTGGCAGGGCAGAGAGGGCTCAGGCACAGCTGGGCAAACCCCTGTGGGAGGAGACGGAGTGGACGGCAGCCCCTGTGAGGAGAGTGACCGTGAGGCAGCCAGTGTCCACAGGACAGGGGGAGAGAGCAGGCGCGGCAGAGGGCGAGTGCGGCGAGGGGCTGGGCAGCACTGCCCCGCGGAGTTGCAGGAGCAGCGCCAGGATCTTGCCCGGAGCAAGCATGGTGCCCGTCCTCATGAGCCGACGTGGGAGCTCCTGCCGCCTGGGTACTGGGCAGGGGAGCCAGAAGGCTCTCACCTTAGGAGCGGGCAACAGTCAGACCCAGAACACATGAGGCTTCAGTCCCACCCAAGAAGTTCTGGAACAAGTCCAGAAAGTTTCCAAAAAGCTGCATCCCAGAACTAAGCTCAAGAATATTTACAGGAATATAAAAATACAAAAAAACAAACAAACAAAAAAACATAAAGTTCACAGGGGCTGGCATTGAAAAAAAAAATCACCTGGCATTCAAAGAGGCAATAAAATATAAACCCGAATGGGGAGAAAAATTAATCAACCAGAATTGACACAAGTGTTAGAATTAGCAGACAAGGATATTAAAAGTTATAACTGCATTCAAAAAGTTAAATAGAAACATGGGAGATATAAAAGGTTCACAAGTACAATTTCTAGAGAAAAAACATTGTGGAGATGAAAAATACACTGGGAGGATTAGCAGTGGATTCAACAATGCAAAAGAAAAGATTAATGAACTTGAAGATACAACAAAGAGAAACTATCCAAAATAAAAAAGAGACAGAAAAGAGAGAGAAATAAAGAAAAGAAAATAAGCAAAGTATCAGTGAACTGTGGGACAATTCAAACAGACCCAAATACTTGTAATGAGAATCCCTGAAAGGGGTGGGTGGTGGGGGACAGAAATTGTATTTGAAAAAACTATGGCTGAAACATTTTCAGATCTGATGAATACTGTAAATCTACAGATCCAAAAGGCTAAATAAATCCCCAACAAAAGAAACATGAATAAAACTACACCAAGACACATCAACATCATAATCAAATTGCTCAAAACCAGTAAAAATCAAAAACTATTTCAAGCAGTCAGAAAAAGATCTATTACACACAGAGGAACAGAAGATGACAGCAAATCTCTCACTGGAAATAATGAAAGCCAGAAGACAATGGAGCAATGCCTTGAAAGTACTGGAAAGAAAAAAAACCACAAAACTGTCACCCTAGAATTCTATACCTAGAAAAAAATAGCTTTTAAAAAACAAAGGCAAATGGAAAACTGGATCTCTACTTGAAAAGAAAAAAGAAAAGAAAAGGAGGATCCCTACCTCACACCATATAAAAAAATCAATTCAAAATAGATCAAAGACCAAAACATAACGGCTAGAACTATCAAACACCTAGAAGAAAACATAGAGAAGCATCTTTGGAACCTTGTGTTAGGCAATGATTTCTTAAACTTTCCACTCAAATCACAAGCAACAAAAGAAAAAAAAAAAATAGATAAATGAGACCTCATCAAAAAAAAAAAAAAAAAAAATTGTTCCTCAAGGGCCTTTATAATAAAGGTAAAAAGACAACTTGCATAATGGGAGAAAATATTTGGGAATTATCTATCTGATAAAGGATTACTATCCAACATATTTAAAGAAATTCTTCAACTTAACAACAAAAAGACAACAATCCCAATTAAAAGATGTACAAAAGACCTGAAACAGACATTTCTCCAAAGGAGATATAGAAATGGCCAGGAAGCACATGAAAAGATGCTCAGCACGATTATCCATCAGGGAAATGCAAATCAAAACCACAATGAAATACCATTTCACACCCATTAGAATGGCTGCTATTTAAAAAAAAAGAAAGGAGAATAACAAGTGTTGGAGAGGATGCAGAGAAATAAGAACACTCATTCACTGCTGGTGGCGATGTGAAGTGGCGCAGCCACTGGGGAAGACAGCTTGATGGTTCCTCAGAAAGCTAAGTATAGAACTACCATATGGCCCAGCAATCCCAGGGGCTCAAAGAGGTATTTGCACACCGATGCTCACAGCAGCATTGTGAACACAATGCCAAAAGATTGAAGCAGCCCAAGTGTCCATCAAGGATAGATAAAATGTGGCTTTTACATACAAGGGAATATTACTTATCCAGGTATAAAAGGAATGAGGTCCTGATACAGTCAACAGCATAGATACGCCTTGACGCATCATGTGGCGCAAAATAAGCCAGACATGAAAGAACAAACATTGTATGATCTCACTGATTTGAAACACTTAGAATAAGCAAACTCAAGTCAGAATTCAGAATACAGGCCAGCAGGGGACGATGTGGGCAAGGGAATGGGAGTCAGGGCCTAAAAGGGCAGGTTCTGTCTGCACTGATGGAAACGTGTTGGTAAGGCTGGCAGCACAGCACTGTGAAAGCAGGTGACAGCAACTGCAATGCACACACCTGAACATGACGAGAAGGGAACTAGTAGACTGTACACATGGCACAGAACAATTTTTTTTTTTTAATCCACGAAACTACCTACTGCAGTTGGGCAGTTTGATGTAACTGTGAATTCCAAAAACATAGCTGGGCCATGCGTGTAAGCTGTCTGCTAGCGTGGGCGCGACTGAGTTATGACGAAGGCGCTGACTGGGCCCGTCAGCAGGGCAGTGGGCCCTGCCCCTTGGGGAATCGAATATAAAAGGCAAAGGACAGAGGGAGCAGTTTTTGAGGGAGAGAAGGCCCGGGATAGAGTCGAGCCATTCGCCTGATAGTCTACAGCTGGCCTTGTGGAGAGAGGCAAAGCCTAGAGAGCCTCATAGTCTACAGCTGACCTTGCAGAGAAAACAGAGGAGCTGAGCCCGGAGAGAAACGCAGCCCCCAGAAGAGAGGAACCCAGGAAGCCTGAGCCCTGGCAAACACTGGCAGCTGTCTTGCTCCAACACGTGGCAATGGACTTTGGTGAGGGAAGAAACTTATGCTTTATGGCCTGGGAACTGTGGACTTCTACCCCAAATAAATATCCTTTATAAAGATCAGCCCATCTCTGGTATATTGCATTACTGCCCCTTTGGCTGACTAATACACTACCCTATACAAACAGTGAACTCTTAAGTTAAACCATGTGCTTTAATTACTAGTATAAAATTAATTATAAAAATGTGCTATACTCCGTGCAACAAAAAAATATATAAATGGGACCTCCTCAAAATTAAACACTTTTGTACCTCACAGGGCTTTGTCAGAAGGGTGAAAAGACAGCCAACTCAATGGGAAAAGATATTTGGAAATCACATATCTGATAAGGGTTTAATACCGAAGATATATAAAGAGATGTTACAACTCAACAATAAAAAGACAAATGACCCAATGAAAAAATGGGCGAAAGACTTGAATAGACATTTCTCCAAAGAAATACAAATGGCAAAAAACACATGAAGAAATGCTCAATATCACTCATGATTAGGGAAATGCAAATCAAAACTACAATGAGATATCATTTCACACCTATCAGAATGGCCACTATTAAAAAGACAGAGAACTACAAGTGTTGGAGAGGATGTGGAGAGACAGGAACACTTCTTCACTGTTGGTGGGAATGCAGGATGGTACAACCACTATGGAGGACTGTCTGGCAGTTCCTAAAGAAGTTGACTATAGACTTGCCACGTGACCCTGCAATACCACTACTGGGTATATACCCAGAAGAACTGAGAGCAGTGACATGAACAGACATCTGCACACCGATGTTCATAGCCACATTATTCACCATTGTCAAAAGCTGGAAACAACCCAGGTGTCCATCAACAGACGAATGGATAAACAAACTGTCGTCTATTCACAGGATGGAATATTATGCAGCTGTAAGAAGAAATGAAGTCGTAAAGCATATGGCAACATGGATGAACCTGGAGGACATTATGTTGAACGAAGCAAGCCAGACACAGAAGGACAAATACTGTATGAATGCGTTACTATGAACCAAATATATTGTGTAACATATTGTTTTTTGATTCAAAAAAAAAAATTATATGTATCCATTACATTTAATTGAAAAACGTATATATTTATTCATCTGTGTTTAGTTTTAAATTGCTTATATTTTCAATTATTAAATGTACAAAATAAAGTAAAAAAAAAAAAAAGTGCTGTACTCAACTGTAACAAATGTTCCCATCAATGGAAGATGATGGATGGGAATCCTGTATTTTATGCATGATTTTTCTGTAAACCCACAACTTTTCTAATAAAGGGGGGAAAAAAAGTTAAAAAGGCAAAATAGTCTTTTTCAGACACACACAAACCCAAAGGCTCATCAGCAGCCCCACATAACAAGAAATAGTAAAGGAAGGTGTATTAGTCAGCCAAAGGGGTGCTAATGTAAAATACCAAAAATGGGTTGGTCCTTATAAAGGGTATTTATTTCCGGTAGAAGCCCACAGATACCAAGCCATAAAGCATTAAGTTTCTTCTCTCACCACAGTCCATTGCCACGTGTTACAGCAAGACAGCTGCCGGCATTTGCCAGGGTTCAGGCTTCTGGGTTCCTCTCTTCCCGGGGCTGCGTTTCTCTCCGGGCTTAGCCCCTGTTTCCTCCACAAGGTCAGCTGTAGACGATCAGGCGAACGCTTGCTTCTCTTCTCCTGGGGCCTTCTTTCCAACATCAAAACTGCTTCTCAAAAGACTGCTTCAACTGTCCTTTGCCTTGCCTTTTATATTCAATTCCCCACCCACCAAGGGGTAGGGCTCAACGCCCTAATCCTAACCTAATCATGCCCAGATTAACAGATCAGGTTACAAGCATGATTCACTTATATTTTTGGAATTCATAATTACATCAAACTGCCACAGAAGGTCATCAGAAGCAGAAGGCAAATGATATCCGATGGAAATATGGATCTAAACAAACAAATGAACAGCTCCAGAGACAGTAAATCCATGGGAATTCCAAGTGAAATACTGATGCAAACGTTCCCTGCATCAAAGAATAACAGAGACTCGAGACAAATTGGTGGTCGGTACTTTGTTTCTTTAATACAAATAACTAAGTGATTTCAAAAAAAGTTCCCCCTTGACGTCCCACCCCCTTCAGCTGCTGTCTTGTTTTTTACTTGCCCTAAACACACAGCTCCCGCTCCCTCCCCAGCGTGGTCCTCACCAGCAGCTCAGTCTCTCCTTCTTGTGCTCTTGAAGGTCACCCTGACCTCTGCAAGCAAAATCCAGTGAACTGTTTTTTATCTCACTCCACGGAGCCACCAACATGGGTCTCTGAAACACTTTCCCAGCTTAAAAAAAAGTCCTGCTCCCCCCAGTCCCTCTGTGCCTTTCTCAGTCTTCTATGCTGCCTCCCCACCTCTATCCAACAGTAGGTGCTACGGCTCTTTGGGCACCAGACAGGCTTCTCTTCCTACCTCCTTCTGAAAGGGAGCTCATCCATCCCCAAGGAGGCCTCCAAACGCAGATGCACGGAGCCAACCTTTGCCCTCAGCACTCCAAATTATTCCACTGTCTTTTGGCACTCATCATTACTGACCAGAAGAATTCAATCAGAAATCATTGCAGAGCCTTAGAAGATATATATGTATGTATATATATATATATATATAGACACTCTCTCTCTCTCTACACACACACACACACACACACACATTTCTTCTCTCTGGTAGCTTTTAAGTTTTTCTCTTTATCACCACTGTTTTGTAGCTTCACTACAACTTACTTTATATATCCTGCTCTGTACTCACCGCGTACTCAATCTGAGAATTCGGGTCTTTAATTTTGCAAAAAAGTTTTCCTTACCTTGGAATATATGATAACCTATCCCCCCAATGTATCAGAGTTGGGCTCTTTTATAATTTTCCTACACATGGTTCTTGTGGCAATTTGAGATTATTTATTAATTCCAAAGAGAGATTATGTTTATAAACTGGTCTGTTCCTCTGGGTGTGATACCTTTTGATTGTATTACATTAGGCTGAGATGTCTTTGACTAAATTATGTTAAGATTAGGGCTCTGATTTGACCATTAGGGCAACTCAGTTTGCATCTCCTCCCCCTTTGTGGACTACATAAACGGACACTCACCCAAGGAGACACAGAAGTAGATACAGAGAAGAAATACACAGAAGAATAGAGAGCTCCGCAGACATGGAAGAGGAATGAACTTTGATCCTGCAGTCCCAGGAAGAGAGATGAGCCATTTGCCTGATAGTCTACAGCTAACCTTATGAGGAAATCAGAGCAGCTGAGCCAGGAAAGAAACAAGCCCTCCAGCCTACAGCTGAGACCAGAAGACGCTGGGCCCACGGGCCTTGAGAGGGAGAGGAAGGCTGAGCCCTCTCAGACATGGCCCGCCCTTGTGCCTCAACACGTGGCAGCAGACTTGGGGTGAGAAAGTACCTCTTAGGGTGCCTTGAGTTGGACTCTTTAGGGCCTTGTGACTGTAAGTTTTTACCCCAAATAAATACCCTTTATAAAAGCCAACAGATTTCTGGTACTTTGCATCAGCACCCCTTTGGCTGACTATTAGTTTTTCTGCCCTTTTTATTTGAACCTATAATTAGCATTATTCTCATTAAATATATGTCCCAGAGACTTAAATCTTCCGGCTGTTCATATGCCAGTTGAGCTCTGAATCCTACTCTCCAGTTTATCAGACTCACCCAGAATAAATAACAAAAGGATGATGATGGACAATGCCCATCCCCCAAAACAGGGACTATCTACAACTGCAAGCAAGACAGTTCCACCCATCTGCCCCATGGGATCTAAGCCCCCTCTCAACTGGAAGCAGAGCAGGCATCACTATCCCAAAATCCTCAAGATGGAGGAATGAACAAACAGAAGGGGGAGGAATGCAACTATGGACTAAAGTAGACTTATTATTATTCTAGTAATAGAAGAACTTGTAACATCGATGTAAAGGCAGTGGTCATCAGAGGTTCTGAGGGGAAGGAGAGGGAGGAATAGGTGTAACATAGGGCATTCTGGGGACATTGAAATTGTTCTGCATGACAAACACAGGCCATTATACATTTTGTCAAAACCTATAAAATTGTGTGTTGCAAAGTGTAAACCATAATGTAAACTACAGACCATGGATCGTAGCAATACTTCAATATTTGTTCATCAATTGTAACATATGTACCACACTAATGAAAGATGTAGTTAATGGGGTAAAGTGTGGGAGGGGGAAAGGTGGGGTATATGGGAATCCCTTATATTTTCAATGTTACATTTATGTAATCTAAAGCTTCTCTAAAAATAATAATTTAAAAAGAAAAAATGTTTCCCCTATTACCTTTTCTAATAGTTTTCCTCTTTGTTTCTTCCTAGAATTTTTTTTTTTGTATGACTATTGGAGCCTTTCAATGGGGCCTTCATGGCTTTTAATAGCTCTTTTATACAACCAACCCCCCCAAAAAAACTTAATAATTTTTGGCTATATTCTAGATGAATTTCTTAATATTTTCTGATTCACTAATTCTCTTTTCAACCACATCTACTATTTTTAATGGCTGGGTCTCTATAGGCTCTCTTCCATATTCCCTTGTTCTTGTTTCATTTCTATTTTCATTTAGTAATGTCTTGTCTGTCTATAATAAACTTCATCTTTTGATTTCTCTCTTTAGTTGACTTATCCCTGTCCAAAGGACAGGCTTGTTCACAGCCATCTTGATTCCCTTGAAGACTATTTGGAAACCAGTTCAGAGCAAGCTCTGTCTGGACTGGCCCAAGGATAAAGGCGTGTTTGTGAACACAATCACAAGGGGTACCATGCCGACCTTCACCATACCCTGGAAACGCCATCTGCTTAAATGATCCTGATTCTTGGATAAAAACACTTTAGTCGGCATGAACATGGAGCAGCCATGGCATCAGAACGCACGAGCCATGGCTGATAGCAGCTGGCCTGGGCCTAATCCATCTCTTCTCCATCGCTACACAGAGAGGGGTCACAGCACATTAAAAAGCATCCCGGCCAGAGCGTATCCAGTTGTACAAAGCAGGGCATGGGGGAAGGGGATGAGGACTTGAGGGGAACAGTGCGGTCTGTGAGGGGGGCAGCTGGAAAGCCATGCCCTACGTCGCCCCGTATCGCCCATGCCCCACACTGCCCATGTGCCCCACACCACCCTGTATCACACTGGGAGGCTTTCGAGGTGAGCAGAGACCCCATTTCCCGAGGGAGGAAACCAGTACCCAAAGACGTGTATCTGCCCAAGGCCACCAGCTCCTTAAAGAAAGAACTGGAATGAACTCATTTTCCCAATTCCTGGCTTTAAGTTCCCTTTCTCTGACCCCTCTGCTTCCCCTTTGGCCCAGCCCTGAGCACTCAGGGGACGGAACGTAGGCCACGCAGCATGGGGTGTGGTAAGACTCTGCACCCCCCGAGTCAAGAGCAGACACAACTAACTGCCTTGTGGACTGAGGCCAATCTCCGGTGCGGCTTACCCCATAAACCCACCATCCAACACACACACAGGCCTACGGGGCACATGTGCACACACATGCATACACTCACAATGCACACATGTGCACGCACACACCACGTCCCTGTGTGCACAACAGGGAAGCACCTGCTTCAGGTATTAATGGACCCTCCATCAGACGAGTGCACCTGGAACCTACCGAAGGACCCACAGAGGTTCTAGATGCAGGTGGATGGGCCACAGCTGAGGGAAGCAGGGAGGCTGTGCAGGCAAGGCGGCCTCCCCAAATGTCTGACTGGCATGCTCCCTTACAGTGCACATTCTGAAACGCCCTGTGAACTCATTCCACAACTCCAGGAGCTCGAGGGCGGCGAGCAGGAAGGGGCCTCCTGGCCAGCTCTGCCTTCAATGCCTCTGCCCTCAGAGGTCACCACCACAGAGTGAAAGCGACGTCACGGCTCGGGAGGGGACACCCATCTTTCACCTTGCAATATTAAGTCTCTTTCAGACCTCCTGTTAATAGGATTCCTTTAGCCAGCAGATGGATTGCGAATACAGGCAGTTTCATCTACTAAAAGACCACATAAATCACCATTGAGAAAAGAGAGGCTCTGGGAGGGTTATCAGCACACAGCCTTCCCCGTGAAAGGGCCGCGTTAGAGCATTAGTGGAATTAATTCATCTTTCAAAAGAGCGGGCGCGGTGCCCGTGATCGATGGTGGCCACCAATTTCTCACGACGGGCCAAAGGGAAGCAGTGCCTCGGCCCTGGGCGGCTGCACAAATATGCTTTTTAAAAATGGCCTCGTGTGGTCTGGAGTGTTGCTCCCAGAGGCAGCATCTGAAATTCATACTGAGCCGAAGCTTCCATAAATCCACGGGGGAAGTTTTGTTAGTTTTACGTGCAGCGGGCTGTAATTATTTGGAATTGCATTACGCCTCTATCATTGTAATCACATTTAGATTATCCTTAAGTGGAGGTAATAAAGAAAGTGCAGGCAGCCTCAAACCAACTCCCCCTCCTGAAACGTCTCCAAATGGGGAGGGGTCCAGCATAAAAGCCCAGAGGCAGAGAAGACCGTGGGGGCTCTGGAGGCTGCCGCAGCCCAGCCCTTCAAACTCCATGCCCTGACAAGCAGGTGCGCCACGGGGTGGCTGCTGAGCAGAACCCACCCGGCTGCTGGGACTGCCATCCTGCTGCACCGTTGCAACGACGTGGCATGCGCTAGAACCTGAAGTTCTGCATGTTTGAGAATGGCCACTGCTGTCAGGTGTCGTTGGGATGCAGGGCCCCTCAGAAGAAGCAGGTCGTCCTCGCAGGGGCTGCAGGGCCCAGGGGCACAAGCAAGGGTTCTGGGGTGAAAGCCACTACCGTGCCCACTGGCGAGGGGGGCCTGCGCACCCTGCTGACGCCCCACCCAGCACACCCATCTCCTCCCTAAGGGCCAGCAGGGGCCAGTCCCCTCCAGTGAGGCGGCCCCAGGCGCACAGCGCACCACCAGAACAGGGGAGGGCACGGCGGGTTGCACCAGCTGCTTCCACATGACCCCTTGGAACGTAAGCCGTAAACCGAGGGCAGAAAAGGAGAACGCCAAAGCCTGAGATGCCCCAGGGTAGGTGAGGGCTCCGGGATGGCAGATGGCAAGGGGCTCCCTGAGGCCCAGGTCCCGGCGCCCAGGCGGAGGATGAGCAAAGGAGGGGGCTGTGGGCCAGAGGGCGGCTGGATGCAGGGGCTCACAGGCCACCCAGAGGACGGCGTTGGGGTGGAACCCAAGGGGGTGCCGGGGTGGGAGGCCCCTTAGGACAGGGTCACCGCTGTCCAGCCAGGCTCCTGGACAGGGATCACTGTAAACATGCTGTGCTGTGAGGGCCGGGGTGCATCAGGGTGCAGCCTGGGGGCGGGGGCTGAGGCACCGGGGGCACGAGCAGCGCTTCTTCCGCTGCACCAATCCAGGGCTTTTATCCCCAGTGCCCAAGCAGGCCTCCTTTTTAGTTTGCTTGCCTCTCAGATTTAACACCAGGGTCTAGCGGAGACCCCCTACCTGGGGGCACGCTGCCTGCCCACAGGGCTGCTTCGCTGAGCCCATGCCCTTCGCCCTCAGGTCTCAAGCCCACCCGTCTCTGCCGAGCCCGGTCTGGCCCCACAGAAGGCGGAGGCGTGACACAGCACCTGGGCCTCGGCTGCCCGGAGGGGACACGGGGCGGCGTGTACGGCTTGCCTTCCAGCAGCAGGCCTGGGACCCCAGCAGTGGGGCTGCGCACAGGGCACTGAGGCCAAAGCAGCTCTGCTGCACCTCCTCCCTCTCGGGAGCTCCTCGCAGGCATGGGCACCCCAGCCTCCACGGGGCTGCCACCGGGCTCCGGTCAAGGCCGTGGAGCTAAGGGAGCTGTGGCCTTGGGAAGAGCAGCTCCAGGGACAGGCACGTCTGGCTGCCGCTGCACTGCGGCCCTGGGAGGCAGCGATGGGGACAGGCAGTCCTGCTGGGGACCAAGAAGGTAGGACCGAGCGCCGCCTCCCGTACCACGGTGAAGGTGTGACATGTCTAGACGTGTCAATCCAACTTCCAGGCTGCAAGCCTTCGCTTCTTTAATTCCACCACCTCAAAAGGCATTCAGTTAAGGCGTTCAAATGCTAACGGTGTAAGAGGTGGCCAAAGGGCCAGTAGCTGACTCTGGACTAACATGTTACGTACCCGGGTAGAGGTCCCCTCAGGGTGCACTGAGAACTCTCAGGCCCCAAGTCAGGCACACAGCGGAGAGCTGGGGACACACACACATACACACACAGCGCTGAACAAAACCACATTAAAAAAGACAAGACAAAATAAACCCACATTTCATGAGCAATTCTCTGTGGAGTGGAATGCAAGGGCCTGCCCTGCCTTGAACTTCTCCACCCTGGGACGGGGCCGGCACCCCGCACCTGGAGCCAGCTCTGCGCCGGCTTTTCCTACTGGCCAGGGGAGGCCTCTCCACGTCTGGGAGGAGCCCCAGGCACACGCAGCCCAGCAGTGTTCTACGTCTTTCAGGGAAAGTCCCTTTGCCTGGAAAATGGTGTTTGGAAAACTGATTGATGCAATGCTAAATATCAGACTCTCTGCCCTTATCTGTGACAACCCACCTCAATCTACACGAGCTTTAGAACCATCCAGAAAGAGGAAATATTGAGGAATGAAAATGGCCAGGGTATAAGCAGTTAGCAAGGAAACAGGAAAATTTTATTCTAAATTTCTCTTCTGACTCGAGCACTGAAAAACCAAACCCAGTAGTGAGCAAGCTGGCAGCCGGCGGCCTCCATCACATACCTCCGGAAAATAGTCCTGCGGAAACTTCTCCTTTTCCAGCATGGGTGTGCTCTCCAACGTGTCCGAGTAGATCTCCTTGCCCGTGACCTTCTTATACTTCTTGGCTGGGAGGAGACGGGAGGCAGGAGTGAGCAGCCGCGGCACACCACGCCCGCAGGCCAGGCACCCGCTGTGAGCGCAGGGCCCAGGAGTCCCCCCACGGACAGTGGACTCGCCACCCCGGCCCGCGGCCCGAGCGCGCCTGCCTGGGGAGTTACTGGGGACGGCTGGCATCCTCTTCTATAGCCACGGGCTACTGAGGAGGCCAGCGGCACGACCACGCACGCACGTCTTGACACGCATGCACTCAGCCTTGTCGGCTTCTTCCTCACACGCAGCCCACGTGGCTCACACTCCAGGGAAGAGGCTCTCCACACAGGGTGGAGAGAGGAAGCTCGGGTGCAGGGAGCACTCAGACCTGCCTCTCCGGCCTTCCTCACCTCTCTCCTGGGAGGACTGGGGGCGCGTCTGATTACGGGTGGGAACCCCTGCACCCACAGCTGCCGCATTTAACATGGACGCGTGAACCCCCTCTCCAGCTCCCCTCGGCCCCTGCTGGGTGGCCGCTGGTCTCTCCAGGCGAGAGACCAGAGGGGGCTCAGGCAGCACGCGGGCTACCACGGGGAGGCCCCCGCCCCATTCGTCTCCTGCTCCAGGGTCCAGAACCATGCCGGGTGAGCTTGGGGTGCTAAGGAGGTTCTGGGGAGCAGCTCTGGAACAGACAATGAGGTACGAGGTCAGTTTCCCTGGGCAGCCTGGCTGGTGTCTGCAACGTGCAGCTCACACTTGGAGCTTCCGGAAGCAGACAGAGTTAGCACCTGAGAGCGTGGAGAAAGCTCTGCCCCACACAGGGCCCCACACACTGCTCTGGGCAGAGAGGGAACCTGGCACAAAGCATGGACAGCAATGGAGTCTGGGGAGGTCGGGGTCTGGCCTGGAAGGGCACAGCCCTGGCCCTGGGTCACACTGGCAGCGGAGAGAGGGCCGCAGCAAGAAGCCGTGACATGCAGACATCCCCGCCAGGCCAAGCTGCGGGCCCAGCACGCCTGCCTCCCCTCTGGTCAACGACCCGAGACAATGCAGGTACGTAAAGCTTGGACGCTGGTCCCCACAGAGATCCTGGGCGTGCACACAGGGGTCCGTGGGCAGGCAGAAGTAAGCATAGGCCCCCACAAGCTCTGACTTCACCCAAACGACACGCACGTGCGCCTGGAAGTGTGGGGGAGGCACACAGCCAACCTCGGGAAGCTCTGGCCTAGCCCCCACCCCTCTCCGCAAGGCGCACAGACACTCCGGGAGGCGCGGCGGGCCTGGCCCCAGAGCGAGGCAGGGCGGGGCGGCCCGAGCTCAGCGCCGCCGAGCGCCTCTGCTTCCAGCACAGCGGGCTAGGCGGCAGACCCACACATGCGGAGCCAGCCGCAAGGGGCGCCCAAGGACCCTTCAGCTGCACCCACCCACCCACAGCCTCCCTCCCCCTCACTGCTGTGGGGCTGGGGCTCCCTTATGGCACCTCGGCACCAATTTACACCAAACACCTGCTGGGCATCAGGGCCTGCGGACACGGAGCGCGTCCCCCAAAAGCTCTGCGGACGCTTGTTAGGTGCCTGAACCTTGTTCTGCTCCAGCTCTGTCTGGAATGTGCTGGGTTAGGAAGCCTCCCTCAGTTCCACTGCCAAGAGCAAGGCACAGGGGGAGGCTGTGGGCATCGATACGGCTGTGCTCCCGTGGGAGGCCCAGGGCTCCCGCCGGCTGCATCTGGAGCCAGCTCAGCAACAGGGCAGGTGACGAGGGATGGCTCTGGCCGGAACCAGGGGCTCGATGGTGATGAAAGTGCCATTCAGGCAATCTAGAGAAGACCCTGGTTCTCCATTTCTTAGGAGGCAATCTGCTTCTCGAGTGAACAAAAATAATGAATCTGGACAAATTGACATAACTGGTAGCTCTCCACAGTTATGACAGCTTTGACAACATTTCAAATTAACGTGATCTGGCTCGGCGGCCTGAGTGGAGTGAGGAGAATCCATGTACAGCGCGAACCAGGACGGCGGCCGCCTTAGAGCGGCGGTGCCAGACGCTCGTGAGCAGTAGACGCGACGACGCCACCCTAGGAGAGGGGCACCTGGGAGGGCCAGGTGGTGCGGGGGCCGCTCGGGTGGCTCCGACAGGCACGCGGTGGTTGCCCTATGGGGACGGAGCCTTGTCCGCATACGGCAGCCCCTGTGGGGACCTTGGAAGATGGGATCAGCTCAGGTGCCCAGACTGAACGGGACGGGCCTTCCCCATCACACCCGAGGTCCTGGTAAGCGCAGGAAGCACACGTGGAAGGAGATGCCAGAAGCTGGAGGCCGGGAGAGAAGGAGAAGACGTCGCCACGTGCATGGCCATGTGATGGGAAAGCCAAGGACGCCGCGAGGCTGGAAGCCAGCCGTGCAGCCTCTGACCCCGCCTGCCAGGCCAGCCCTGTTGTAAGCCAGCCCGATGCCTGGTCTTTGTTTTAGCAGCCGGGAAACTAAAACACGCCCATGAAAGGAGAGAATGTTCTTCCCTGTCACACACACGTCCATGTCCTTCTTTTTTTTTTTTATTTATGCGAACATGCCATTGTTTGTTTTCTGACATTTGGTAGCAATACAGGTACAAAATGATTTCCTCTCCTCTTCTCTTGCTTCTGCCATAAGGGAGGCCAGAGCGCCCTGCCCTTCTGGGCACAGGAGGGCTGGGGAGGGGCGGGCAGGGCAAGCGGGGCCAGGCAGCCCAGGGGCAGGCAGTGCTGACCGGCGTCTCCAGCTCAAGCCGAGCAAGAAAGCCCACACGGGTTCTCTGGGGCCGCAGGCGGAAGAAGGGCTGGAAGCCGCCAGGCCCGTGGGGTGGGGGAGTGCCGCCGAGCTAGGGAACCCCAGGAGAGGGCAGAGGGCAGCACAGACTCTTACCTTTAAAGTCGAATTGGTAGATGTTTTTTAAGGATTCGTGGAGAAAATAAAAGCTTCCTAGTGCCTGTGAAGCAAAAGGAGAGACCAGATGAGAACGTGGGTTTGGGCTGCCATGGCCAGCTGTGGACGCCGAGACGGGAGCGTGGCGGGTGGTGGGTCAGCCGTGGGCACCGAGGCGCCTGGAACGCACACGACCTGCTGACGCTCGGCACCGGGCCTGACCGCGTGCAGCGTGCTGCGCAACAGCCCTTCTCTTGGCGTTGTACGCGGCTCCCTTTAGACTGTCAGGTCTGGGAGTCCCACGTGCAAATGTCGGGGCAGAGCTCAGAAGTTTCCAGAGCTCTGACCCGGGGCTTGACCTGGCCCTTGTGCTGCCCCAGCCCCCTTGTCACCAGTGGCCCCCCAGCCCCTGCCCTCTCTGTCCACCTTCTCGCCTCCTGGCCTGAGCCGAAATTCCATATACTCCCCACCTGCGCCATCAGACCCAGTCGTCCATGGATTAACTGACGCCGGGTCACGGCTAACAAGCCACACATTTTGAACATCAGACAGTCACTGGGCGCCTGCTGGGTGCCTGGTCCCATCCTGGGCACTGGGGAGTCGACGGCAAAGGCGACACCTGCTCCCCGCATGCAGGAGGGCCGCTGCCGAGCAGGGCTGCGGCACACGCCGACACAAAACTCACCCATGCTTTACCTGCAGTTCACGTGTGACTCGGGCCCCGCACTTCCATCTGCTGCCCCTGGCAACCCTGACAAAGGGGCCTGAGTGCCTCTTAGGGTGGAGAAAGCAGCTTGACTTGGTGGCTGTAAACCTGCCCACGCCTGTCAGAACTCGGGCGTCCGAGCCTCCGTGAGCCACACTACTAACAGAACAAAGACGCACGCGCTGCTGTCCTGGCGTCACGTCGTCGTGGGCAGAGACCAACGTGCCACATCCAGTGGCAACAAGGGGCTAACGCAGGCACACAGGACCGAGGCGTGGGCAGCGCAGCTGCTTTGGGATGCGCCATCTGCTCTCGTCTGGGCACAGCCATCTGGGCAAGCTGCAGGTGCCACGACACGCCACCACCAAAGACTCGTGAGACTTCCGTGTGCGTCTCCTGGGGGCCGACACTGACACCCGCGGGGCCCACAGTGCTGCCGTCGCTGGAGAGAATGAACAGTAGCGCCTCTAGGGGGTCATCCCTCTGCAGGCCCAAATTAAACTGCCCCGATGAGCCCAGTGCTTTCTATAAGCCCCGCTGGGCCCCTGGAGTTTTTGGGGAAACACACAGGCGGAGATATTTAAAAGGTCACTTGGGGACTGTGGGCACGAGCTGTAGGGGCAGGGCTGAACGGGGAGATGCAGGGGGGCCGCGGCAGCCACTCAGGTGCCTGGGGCAGCAGTGGCAGAGAAGTGGCCGTGGGGCGTGTCCTGGGCCTACAGCTGGACAGGGTCACCCAGCCCGCCAGGCCCCCCAAGCCCCTGGACTCGGTCATGATGGGCTCGCCGTCCCAGCCTCTGCCCAGCACCTGTCTCTCCACCAGACGGGAGCCCCCACGAGGCGAGATAAGCCTGTCGCCCTCAATAACTGAGGGAGGCCCTTGACCAGATGGGCTGGCAAGAGGACGCACACCTCCACCTCGGCCTCGCGCGCTGGCCTTCTGGACACCAGCGTCGGCTCCCATGCCTGGCCTCAGAAGCACTGCAGCATTTGCTTCCTTAGGCATCTTTACTGAAGACACGATACAGCAACATTACCAGAGAAAACGGTTTACACATCCCACGGCCCACTCTCAGGAGAAGGGAAGCCGCCCGTGTGGGGGGCCCATCTCGACTTCCCGGGCCGGGGGCCGCACCCCCCGAGGGCTGCGGTTATGCCCACATGCCCTCGGCACTCACCCGTGCAGCCTCCACAGGGCAGGCAGCCACAGCCGGGCTTAGGCAAACAGCCCGCCAAAGGCGTTTTTCAGAAGCAGTTTGTGCTCTGCTGAGCCCATCTTTTAAGTGGCTGCATTACGTCCATTCAGGACATGCCATCCATGTTGCTGATTTACTTATCAACCCCACATTTGAAAATATAGACGTAATCGTGCAAGTGGAGTGAAATTATTTCCATGTAAAAGATGGAAAATCAACTTCCTTTAATAATCCCAGATTTAAAACCTGAAGGACCAGGAGGAAATGGCTTTGGCTTCCACACCCAGTGCCCTCAAGTCACTAGCCCAGAAGGGTCTGAGGAGGGAACACAGGCTTGCCCCGCGCCCAGGGCGACAGCACGGCAGGACGGCCGCCAAGGCAGAGAGCGCCGAAGCCCAGCCCACGAGGGGCCTCGTCAGCTGCTCCCCGGAAGTGAGCGCTTCCGACGACTATTTTTAATTCGTTTCTGATAAAGGAAGCACTCAAACTTAAGTAAATAAATGTCACTGCAAGCACGGGAAACATTACCTTGTTGAATGTGACGAGTTAATATAATGTTAGGAAATTCACGGGAAACAAGGGGGAAGCAAGTCACCGAGGCAGTTCGTGGAGCCAGAAAGCCCCTTAGCACTAGTGGACACCTGCGGGCAGAGCTCCAGCCCCTCCCCACCGCCTGGCCCTCAGCGACAGGCAGCTCCGACCAGGGCCTGAGGGGTCTGGGCTGGACCTGCTCCTGACCACAGGACGCGGCTGCAGGGGCCGCCAGCCGGAGAGCGCCTGCTTGGCTAAAAGCACCTGCGGCTCTTGCTACGTGTTTATGAACCTGGCTGCCGAGGGCTCACTAGTACCCCATCAGCGAAAAGGGGCCGCGCAGCTGCTCTGTTTCTGCTCCGGAAGCAGGCGCGAGGCCAGAGCCCTGGACACGCCCGGCGGAGCTGGCCTCGCGCAGTGGTCGAAGCACAGCCACAGGGCTGGGGCGACTAAGGCCCCACCAAACCAGCCCTCGGGCTCGGGGTGGCTGGGAAGCAGCCGGGAAGCAGCCGGAAGCAGCCGGAAGCAGAGCTGCCGCGGCCTGAACTGGAGACCCACAGCCTCACTTTAATAGGAACCTGGCAGCAAGTGAGCTGCAGGGCCACCAAAAGCCCAGGGCAGCAGGAGGCAGCGTCTGCATGGAGGGAGGCGCGAAGGCCCTTATCACGTGGCGCAGGAGCTTGCCGGTGCCCAGAGGAAAGGAAGTGTTGCAACGGCCCTCCGCAGAGGTGCTGGGCCCGGCCCGGCTGGAGCCCGGCCCCGGATAAGGTGGTACGTGGCCACGCTGAGCCACGGGGCTTGATCTGGGGAGCTGAAACTCTGACAGCAGCAATCTCACTTTGCAAACACAGCAGACTTCAAACAGTCAAGGAACAGGCCATTGCTAATACCCTGGGACAGAAAATGACACTGTCCCTGCAAACAGCATAATCGCAAAGCACATATTTGCCAAGTGTGGCCCGGCCTCGCCGCCGCTCTAGCCTGAAGGAAGCCGAAGCCGAGGGAAGGAGCTCAGAGAGACTCAGAGCAACTCGTTAGAAACACCTCCATCACTCTTTATTTGCAAACAAATCAAACGCCAGTAATTTATCATTTTCGCAATTAGGTTTAGCAGCCAAAGCACACATCATTAACCCGGTGGCCCTCCACATCCGGCCTCGCTTTCCCATGAGGCCCGGAGAATTCCTGAAACTCAGCTCTGATTAGAGCAAGGCACATAGACAGCGTTTCTCTCTCCAGAGCCTGCGAAGGGAAACACGCACACGCCCCACGCACGACACCACGGCAGGACATGCCCCCGGCGTCTGCCCAGCGTCCCTGGGAAAGGCCGGTGCCGTTTCGCGGCAGCACCAGGGCAGTGAGGGCTACAGGAGGACGTGCCGCCCCTAAGTTCACAAGACCAAAATGGGCCACGGGCCGCCCGAGGCCTTCCCACGGGACCCTGTGCACCTGACGAAGGGACCGCTGTGGAGCTCCCGGCTGCCAGAGGAGGGGAGCGGATGGGGCTGGGGCTGGGAAGAGCATGTGCAGGGGAGTGCGGCCAGCACGGGGCACCAGAGCCCACGTGGGCAGCGAGGCGGGGAGGCCACGGCGGGTCTCCCGCGCTGGTCTTGGAGCTGAAGTAAGCCGCCCCGGACCTGGCCCTCAGCTCCGCACCACCACCCAGAGCTCGAGCTGTCGACCACAACAACAGGCCGTGCCCAAGGAGAGAGAGCGCCCCTGGCACTCTGCCCCATGCCCCCCGTCCCCCACTCCGTGGACAGCGCTGCTGGGTCACGCACACTGCAGGTGCACCCCGAGAACCCGGCCGGCATGGTCCCTGCATGCCCTGGGACCCATGGCCAGCACCCATTGCTGAGAACCAGCGGAGGCCACGGAGGGGCTGCTGGGGCGCTGAGCCCCCTGCCCGCACCTCCTGCCCCGTGACAGACACGCAGACTCACAGCACCGGCAGGGCTGGCAGCGGGGGCGCGGACTGTGGGTGTGGGCGCAGTGGCAGGGGGCTGGGGAGGGCCGGGACGACAGAAAGCCCCAGGGGCAGCTGGCTGGCCTGAGGTGAGGGGGCTCCCTCGAGCCGCACAGGCCGGCCGCCCTGAACTCTCCCACTTCTTAAACCTTTGGGGTGACTTTACATGGGGGTTGGTGGATGGCGTCTACAGAAGCCCCTGCCCCTCACCTAGAGGCAGCCTTGGATTCCCTCCTCCAGGGCTACCGGGGCCCAGGCCCTCAGCCCCTGTCCACGGCCAGCAGGAGTTGACGGGGCAGTGGGGAGAGGTGCTAAGGCACATCAGGCTTGGCGGGCAAGAGCCGGGTGGATGGTCTGGTAGCTGGCGCAGCCGCCCTGCTGGCAAGCCCGCCGCCCTGGAGGGGCAGCCTGGCCGCCCCAGAGCCCAGCACCAAGCCCTGTGCGAGGAGACAGGTGTGCGTGAGGCTCCCCAGCACCAGAACCAAGCAGCACCCCCCCCCCGCTTCCCAGCACCACAAGCCCACATGCCCACGCCTAGCTGGCTTCTCACGCCTTCCCTTGGGGACCATCTGGGGTGTCCTTGAGAAGTCGGGGTGCAGGTGGGCACCGCACGTCCCCTCCTCCTGTCTCGGGGGGGTTTCTGAGGGTCTCTCGGCCATCTCTGCACTCCGGGGAGGGAGAGTCTCCCTCCTCTATCTCTGTCTCTTGGCACCAGGCTTCCTCCCTCCACTGGACCACAGCTGGAAACCATCTGTAAGCAAATCTTCTCGAATGGGCTGGCAACACAACCTGCTTCCACTTCTGCACTCCTCCTTCACTCTCAAAAGAAACATTTTAAAGCGATGAAATATTTCAGGCAGGCTAAAAATCTTAGAAGATAATAAAATGTGCCACTTAGTTAGCAAAAGTGGACAAGACTGGCAACGTCACGGCTGGAGAGAGCAATGGCGTCGCTTCCAAACTGCTGGTGGGAATACGAATGGGCTCGGCTCTCAAACAATTCAGCATCCAGGGTAATGTGGAGCCGCCCATGAGCTACGAACCAACAATTTCACAGCCGGCTCATAGCCGAGAGATGTGTGCGCACATATGCGTGAGATATGCGTGACAATGCACGACGATGCACAGGCAACAAACTAAATGCAACCCAAAGGCTTGGCAACGTGAGAACGGGTAAGTGAATGCCGAGCTATCCCGAGGATGGACCGCTACGCAGCAAGGAAGAGAAGCACCTCCGAGCCACACCTGAGCACACACGGATGGATTTCACAACGTTGAGAAAAAGGCAAGCTCCTAAAACTTCATATGGCGTAATACAAAGATAACAAGTCATACTCAAGAAAGCTAAAACTAGAAAAGGCGGTACTAAGATTACACCGCAAAAGCAATAAGACGACACACAGGGTTGGGGACCAGGGGCTGGGTCGGGGCAGCTGCACACGGGCAGGCGGCCACGACTGCTCTAGAAAGATCTCAGGCTGCAGGGGCTTCAGAGGTGTCCACTGACTCAGACACAAGTAACAGAATAAGGGCTGACACGAAGGCAGGGGCCGCGTGGGGCCAGAGGCGATGCGTGGGAAGAACGGAGACTCTTGCAGGCCCAGGCGCATGCAGGCCCTCCATGGGCACACACACGCAGCGGGGGCTCAACGCCAGACGCCGCCCCCAGGACGCAGGCCACTGCGGCCACTCGCCCGGCGCTGCTGGTCTCTGCCCCTGCCAGGGTGGCACCCCAAGCATTGCCAAGGCGATACGCCGGCCTGGGCCTGGGCAGCCCGCCCACCACGCAGGGCTCCCAGCACGCTGCTGCGTGAGCTGCGAACACTGCGCAGAGCAGCACGGCGTGTCCCTTCTGGCCAGGAAGATTACGTCCAGGGTCCCACCAGCACGACAGACGCCCGGGCCGTCCTGCTGCTCCTGGGTCTCCAACAGGTCCGCGCGCTCACGACAGGGCGCACAGGACGCCCCGAGTCAGGGTGGAGAGGCGTCGCCAGGCCTGCAGGACCACGGCCCTGCGCCCCTCACGGGCGGCGCCCGGCGGCACCCGCCCTGCGTCCTGGCCGCGGCCTGGCGCCTTTAACTCCTGCAGGCTGGCGGTGTGGGGAGTCGCCGTGGCGCTGTCCTCAGGCGCACTCCCGTCACCCCAGAACAGTCTCAGTCTGCCGACAATCTAGGCCTCTCTTGTGAACGCCCACTTCTCGTCTTCCGTCTGCTTTTCTATTTATCTGTTTCTCACTTTTCAGGCCCTCCGATTTTAAATATAACCTGGAATTACCCCTTTGTCTATTACGGGCATTACCAAGAGCTTCGACCCCGCGGCACGTCACCAATGCTCTGGCAGTGTCTCGCTCTACGCGGAAGTTCCCGCTTTCAAGGTGTTCAGATGGACTGCCGTCCCCAGCGTGGCTCTCGGCTCACTTCTTGGTCAAGAACTCTTTGCAGCGCTCGGTCTTGTTGGGGTGTGGCAGGGGCAGGGCCCTCCTCCGGGGCCCCCACTGCCGAGGCCGCCTCCTCCTGCAGCCCTCCACTGAGGACGCGCCCACCTGGTGCTCCTTCACAGCCGTTCTGCTCTCCTTCCTTGGCATTTCCCTGGAATCCCAGAACCAGCCCCCGCCCAAGGGCCTGCACCTCCTGCGGGGGCTGGGCTGCCAGGACCAGCTTACCATATGTGGGGGCCTTTTTGTACATCTTTTGATAAAGCTTTATAATTTTCTCCGAAAAAGGTCCTCAAAATCTTTTGTTGGATTTATTTTCAGTGTCTCTTAGTTTGTTATTAGAAAACCGACATGACCTACAACTGCTTGTTGCTATTGTATAGGAATGCTATTGACTTCTGTATATTAAGACATACTTAGCAGCCTTGCTCACCTTACTCTCAATTCTAGTAACTGTCTGTAGATTGCCTCAGACCTTCGGGAGTCGCGACTGTTCTGTCTTCTGTGTTTCTTCCCTCAGTCACCGTGCTTTTCCCTGTGCTGTTGTTGTCTGGCTGCAGCTGCAGGGAAGTGCCTGGCTCCGTGCTGGGCACCGACTGTGGGAGCCGGCGCGGCTGTGGGCTGGGAGGGGCGGCTGGGGGGCCGGGGGCCACCACAGCAGTACTGAGGAGGGAGGAGGGGGACAGCAGTGAAGGGTGCAAGAAGGGGCGAGTATGGGATGGCAGTGAATCCTGATGTTTTACTTTGCCAAAGGCTGTAAAGTACCAGAAATGGGTTGGCTTGTGTAATGGGAAATTTATTAGGGGAAAAGCTTATACTTCCAAGGCCATGAAACGTCCAAAGTCAGCTCCTGGTGGTCCTGGAGTCCAGCCACATGGTGAAGATGGTGGCCGGCCCTGCCTGGTCCCCGCCTTCCCCTCTAGAATCCACTGTCTCCGGGGCTCAGCTGTGGGCGGCCAGGCCCTGGGCTCATCTCTTTCTGGCCTCCGCCCAGCCTCCACTGCTCCGCATTCTTCCCACAGTCAGCTGTGGGCGGCCAGGCACGTGGTCCGTCTCGCCCTGGGCCCCGGCTCCTTGAGCCTCTCGGCTTCTGTCCTCCTGCAGTCCTCTCTCTCACGGTGGGATCAATATAACGTGGTGGCAACTTTCCCTGTGTGTGTCGGTTTTTATCAGACCCACCAAAGGGCAGAGCCCTGAGCTGTGCCACACCTCACTGACGGAGCCAATCAAAAGGGCCCCACACCCACAGGATGGATTCGCTCCAGAACATCATCTTTTTCTTTTTGGGATTCCGAAAAGAATTTCAAGCTGTCACACCTGGGTCTGGAGACAAACTGAACACAGGGTACACAGGAAAAGAGGGAACTGAAGATGCCCCAGAGCCTCTGACCAGCGAAGCTGGGAGGGGCGGGGGCCCTTTTATGAGATGGAGAGACGTCAGAAGAAGCGGGGTGTCAGTGGGCTCTAGGGAAGCCATCGCAGCTCACCAGCCCCACAGCCACCAGCTGGCCGCTGTGGCCAAATCAGTCCCAGCCAGACCCCTGCTCCTCCGTCGCCATCACCGCCCAGCTGCTGAGGAAGCCTCTAGAATGATTAAATCCGACCAGACCACCCCTCTGCCGACACCCTACCCGGCGACCCAGGGCCTGCCCACCCTCATGCTCCCAGGCCTGCCCCCGCACGTCCTCCTGTCCACGAGCCCCAGCCACACAGGCCGAGTCCCCGGGAAGGCCAGATTTTCCCCCTCATTAGTGTCGACATGCTTTGTCTTCCCCTTGCTCCTCTTCGGTTTCTACTCACACAGCGCGCCCCTCCCCAGCATGTCAGGCCTCTGTGGAACTGCCTCCTCCGAGCAGCGTTCCCGGACTGCCTCCAAGCAGAGCCCAGCGTCTCCACCCTGCCTTGTCTGCTGTGGCTGTGAGCCCGTCTCCTTCTCACTGTCTGTCTCCTTCTCTGAAACGGCAACTCCAGGAGGGCAAGAACGTGCCCAGCTCACCTCCAAATTCCCGGCACCAGGCCAGGAACATAGGGGACCAGCTACTGGCTAAATGAAGGGACGGGCAGGCAGGACCCTTGGGACAGGCTGATGCTGCTCCCGTGGCTGGACACAGCTGCAAAACGCAGGAAGTAACACATCCCTGTCCAGCAAGGAGAACAAGCCTTCCACAAAGGTGGGCCCCAAGACTCCGCATTTGAAAACAATCCACAGACTGAGTAATACATCAAAGCAAACTTATTATTACATTCATTAGATTACAAACAAAAATAAATGAAACAAAGCTTTTGTTTAAATCAATGCAGAGCTTCATTGATCTCTTCCGATATAATAAACTCTAGGATGGCAAGAACATTGGATGAGAAGGCATTATTGCCCATTTCATCTGGATTGCCGGGACGGGGAGGGGGAAAAGGTTGCATTTAGCATGTCACTGTCACAAGGGCTGTCCTGGCTCTCAAAGAACCTTTCTAACTGTCTCCAAATGAGGGCTGACTGATCTGCAAAGTACTGCATTTCCAACTGCAGATTCCAGGGCTAAACATGAAATACAGGCCCAAAGGTGTGCCCTTGTCTGACCCATCCCCACCAAGCCCCTTCAGGGCTGGCTGCCCGCACGGGAAACGCACGGAGAATTTCATTTCGTGTCCTGTCCAACGGCCAATGTTAGAAGTTAATTAAATTGGTTGTCCATTGTATTCATCCACTTACAAAGTTAATGACATTCTGCTCCTGCATTAAAGAGCGTTTTATAAAGCGTGTGGCAGGGGAGCTGGCATGCCATACACGGGGGCGCTGAACCCTGTCACAGCTCCTGCTTGCAGCTGCCCAATCAGCAGCCAGAGAAGGGCGGGTGCCATCGGCCCGGGCAAAGCACGTGTCCCCAAGAGCAGAGGTACACGCTCGGTACAGGAGCCACTCACTACCTCGTGCTGGGCCACGGTGAACCCCCCAGACAGGCGAGTCCACGGACGGGCCACGCTGCCCTAACAGAGCGACAAGCACGTGGCCCAGGCCTGGCAGGTGGCGGTGGCCTGACTCCAGGTGCAAGGCCGACCCTCAGGCTTGGCCTCCTCCAGGGGGCAAAGCAATCAAGCTGGCCTAAGGGACACTCAGCTCTCCTCGGCTTCCGCGACCCGAGAGCACACGTCTGTTCACTCAGCAACTGCTCGCGGGAAACTGTCCCCACGCCGAGCACCAGCTTCAGCGTCTGAGACGCAGCAGAGGATGAAGCAGCCAAGGGTTTCGACCAGCCCCAGGAAGGAGGGCAGCTCAGGGTTGTAGCCAGGGCTGGACTCAGGACGTGGAGGTGCCAACCATGGATTTCCACCCTGAATGGCTCCAGCCTGGGCAGCTGGAAGTGGGCTTGCCACCACCCGGGGTGGGAAGGCTCCGAGCAAAGATGCCTGCCAATCGGGCCCCCGGGGAGTAGTGGGGGACAGCAGTGCAGGGGAGCCCAGGCAGCAGATGTCAAGGGGGAACAGCACATGTACGGCCCTCCAGCCACGGCGCCCCAGGCTCGCGGGGCAGGGACCCCAGCAAGAGAGGGGAGGGGCTGGAAGGAAGAAAAGAGCCAACAAGGAGAAGGCCAGGGAGTGCCAGCCGAGGGGCTAGAGCACAGGCGGGGGGTGGGGGGGGACAGCGACTGACCCTGCAGTTGACAACACGGAGGCCGGAGGCAAGACCAGCAGAGACATCCAAATGGTCAACTCAAAAATACTTGAAATTCCTAACTATTTTCAGTTAGTTGTAGAATCAGAGAACTGTCTATCCCTAAAACTTGGAGAATTCTACATACATAACAGTCGTTATAGAAGGTGCCAGAGACAGGCTGGACAAGAGCCCAGAAAAAAAATGAAAGGTAAAGGAGGGCAGGGAGGAAGAGAAGCTCACTCTGCTCTCCTGCCGTCCCGCAGCTGCTCCCTCAGGCGACCGCTCGTCCACCAGTGCAGAGCTGTGCTTCGTGGCAGGAGCAAAGCACGGAGAAAGAGCTCTGAGTCGCCACCAGCGCACGTGCCTGCAGGCGCCTTCCCAGAGCACAGGACTAGTTTCTGTCCTACATGTTACTTCGGACCTTGCTTTCAAAAGGTAAGCCGCTAAAGGACTTGCTTGATTGCATATGTGTCATGAACTGACACCAGACAGGAGGCGGAGAAGTAATTAAACAGTTCGTGCTCGGGAGGATGAGCGGATGAGCAGAAAAGCCACACTCCAAATTCACACCAGGGCACCACTGCCAGTCCAGGCTGCACAAGAACCAGACGCAGCCCTGGAGCCCTTGTGCACTCCACGAGGAGTGATCAAAAAGTCATCTGTGCAAGGAACTTAAGAGTCTATCTGAGCAGCCCAAAATTATTTCTTAATCTGCATAATCTATGTCTTTTTATCTCAAAATGAGATTCATCTGTAACATGGACGCTGTATTTTTGATAATATCCTGCAAACTGAAAGTTTTGATAATGAGCAAAGAAAATATCAGTCTTAAAATAACAATTAGTTTTAATTATGAAATTTATTGTTATAGTTTTCCAGGTCTAAATGATTACAAAAGTAAATCAATAAACTTTTATTTCAATTATGTGGCAAATTTGCATCATAATTAAAACGTCTCTGCCTTTTATCTTTTGTCTTCTAAAAATCATTAGCTTTTCAATTACAATTTCATTCTCACAAATGTTCTGGAGAAAGAGATCATGTGCCTTATGGACATAAGGTAATTAAAATAAAATGTACTCTTAGAGGCCAACACTGAACACAAAGCTGTCTACAAAATACCTTCTGCCATTAGGAAAGCTCAGGGCATGGAAAGCTACTGAAAAGCTTTAATTGATTTTTAAATTTCAATTATATTGGGCAATTGCCATGTATTTCTGTTTCAAATAATTTAACTTGGCTTCTTCCTATTCCTTAGACATGCTAAAACAGCAGTATTCTTATAAGGGCATGCCTTTACTCAAAAGCCTGACAAGAATCCCAGTTCTTCATAAAATATGTGAAAACGGTGCTTCTGGAAAGGCCACAGTCTTTCACCCTCCAATGCCGGGTTTACACAGTCACCCCATCAGTCCTGAAAGTGCTTTACCTCCGTGGGGTTGCAGAGAATCTCGTTTTGTACTGATTTCAGAAAGAAACAGTACAAGAGAAACCCAGCTCTAGGAAAGCAGCCAGCTCTGGAGAGCATCTTCTGTGCGGAGCTGCCAAGCTGACCAAGCGCTTCCAACAAACCGTGCTTCACAGGCGTCTCCCACCACCTGCAGGGCATCGGCCTCCTCCTGTCCCGGATTGCCAAGGAGGACAGTCAAGGTCAGCTGGGTGGCTGCTGCTGGCTCGCGGCTCAGTGGGTGGTCAGCTGAGGCCACAGCCTCCTCTGGGGCCCTCACTGTCTCCATGGTGCTGATTACAGCCTGGGTGGGCAGCTAGGCACCCACCAGAAACCACCCGCCCATAAGAGGCTGATACCTTCTAAGGTCCAAAACTATTTTTTTTTAGAATTGCCTACAAGATCTACATGACATTTTTAACATCCTTGGGAACTTTATGCCTTTGAAAAGAGGATTTGATTTTTTCAATTTTTTTTTGAAACAGAAGTCATCAAATAGTAGGAACTGGGCCTTTTATTACTTTTTAAAAAATCCAGTCTGATAATCTCCATCTTCTGATTGATTTAATCCATTTACAGTTAATGTAATTACTGGTATATTTGTTTGAATCTGTAATCTTAGTATTTGTTTTCTATCTCTCTCATACTTCTCTTAGATTATTTGTTATTATTTCACCCCATCCCGCTTCCTACTGCCATTAGTTTGGAAATTACACATGTAATTTTAAAAGTACTTAACTGAGATTACAAAATGCATCACTGGCTTATCCAAATCGAATACAATACTTGTTACTTTTATTCTTCCCCCAACTGCCAGGCCCTTAGACCATGAATTCCATTTACTTACATGCAATGGATATAGCTGAATTTTGATTCTCTATGTTTGTTAAATCACAGAAGATGTTTATTTTGTTCTACATACTCAGTTTTCACTTCTTTTTACCACACAATTACCATTTTCATTGCCCTTCATTCTTTCCTGTAGCTCGTCTGGGATGGTCTTCCATCTGCCTGTTTTGTGACTGCCTTTTGTTTAAGTCTGCTGGTGACAAATACTTTTCAGTTTTCTTTGGATGAAAATGTCTATTTCACCTTCATTTTCTAGGACATTTTTGCTGGATATGAATTCTATGTTGACAGCTTCCTTTTGGGACAATGAAGATAACATTCCACTATCCTCTGGCTTCTACTGTTTCTGCTTTTTTAAAAAATGAGCTGTCAGTTTAATTGTTGCTCATTTCAAAGTATTCTGCTTTCTTCCCCTGGCAGCCTATAAGAGTGCCTCTTTTTCTATGGTTTTCTGCAGTTTTACCTTATGTCTACATATGGATTTTTAAAATTTATCCTGTTGGGGTTTGTTGAGCTTCTTGAATTTGTGTGTTGAGGTCTTTCATCAGTTTGGAAAACTGTCATTTATTAACTCTTCCAAAATGACTTCTGTTTCACTCTCTCTGCTTTCCTTCCCAAGCTCCAATTCCCCATATGTTAGCCCACACATCTTTTATATCTCTTATTCATCTCCTTCCCAGCTCACGGTGGTTTGGAGCTATGTATCTGAGAAAAACAGAGTCTTAAACGTAGTCCATTCCTATGGGTGAGAACCCTTGTATATAGGATCTTTTGATGAGGTGACTTCAGATTAAGTATGGCCCAGGATGTGTCTTTATTCTGTTACCGAGGGCCTGATAGGGAAGGTCACAGAGAGAAAGCCAGAAGGAGCAGCGAGAAGCTGGAAGTCAAAGGAACCTGGAAGAGAAGGGAGAAGCCAGGAGAGGCCGCCATGTGCACCGCCACGTGCACCGCCACGCGCCAGAGGAGCCCAGACCAAGGACCGCGGGAGTCCAGCCCCAGAGGGCCAGTCTGCAGGGAGAAGCCAGCGCCTTGATGACACCTTGATGTGGACTTATCCTAGCCTTGAAACCGCGAGTCAGTAAATCCCTGTTGTTTAAGCCAGCTCACTGCATGGTATTTGCTTTAGCAATAAGGAAACTAAAACAACACTCCTTCTGTCTCTCCAATCTTCGCTTAAAATGTGGTTTTCTGGCCTCTCTCTCATTAGCTCTGCCAGTTCCTAGCTAATGACGGGCAAGTCACATAACCTCAGTAAACATCTAATTCTACCTGCAGGAAGGTGTAAATGAGATGACAAACACAAAACACACTGTTTCATAAGAGCCACTCAATAAAATGTCATTGTCTTCTTATGCCATCCTTCATATTTGGTTACTCCCAAATCTCAACCTCTAGTAAAAACCTGTCCTCTAAGCTTTAAAACCATAAATTTACCTGAATATCCAACCGTAGTCATCTCTAAATCAACACATCCAAAACTAAACATTCCCTCTCCCACTGCCACCCTTGCTCCAACCACTGCTCCCCCCTTTCCCAGTGTGAGCAGAGCCAAGTGGCCATAATGCAGGCGCTGGGGGAGAATGCCAAGCTCAAGTCCCATACCTGCCTCTTCCTGGCTAGGAGACCTCAACTCAACTTTGCCATACGTAAAATCGGCAAGATAAAATTCTATCTACTTCACAGGGTTGTTTTGAGTCCTAAATGGGATACAAGTAAAGCATGTAGGACAGTACTGTAATAGTTAAATAACTACTATTCCACTCAGATGATGCTGTTATTTTCTATCATCAGCTGGAACCCTACCATCCCAGAAAAAGAGCAGGATGTGGCCTCAAAGGTATTCTTGGCTGACACTAAAATTACAGAAGGCACAGCTGGGAAGGTGGCCAGTCAAGAATGGTTCTCTCCTTCCAAAGCAGCAGAGAGGCAGAAGCCACCCCCAGGTGGGTCTGGCACCCTCCCTCGGGTCCAGGGAGAGGTCCACATGCAGAGCCCTAACTGGTCATCCCACCAGCACGCCCCTCCACCCCTCTCACCTCTGTCACGGGGGCTAGCAGCCTCTTTATGATTCTAATCATCTGAAAGAAACACCTTCTCTTCCCTACTTCTTTTCCAAGGCCAAATCACGAAGAGCCCTTACGGGAAAAGACTTCCAAAGAAAGCTATCTCCTATTAACGGCCTTGTTATAAATTAGACCTCACTGACAAAGACCAAGGAAAGTGACACCCATCAAGCCATCCCCGGTGTCTGCACCGTCCCCACTCAGGCGCTGCTGACCACAAGACTATCTATCATTTCCCTGTAAAAAGACACTGCCAAGAAATCAGTGTTTCCAGAAGGCCAAGAAGTACCAGAGACGCTCATAGGTGGGGGGTTACAGACCAGGCTGGAGGGGAAGATGGGGAGAGAAGACATCATAAGGAAAGCAAATGGGAAAGAAGTAAGCTTTACAGTGAGGTCCGGGGGCCTGCGGACTCTCCAAGATGGGGCAGAGCGACTGCCGGGGCCGGGGTGGGGACATCACCTTGTGCTACTTAGTTACACATGAAGGGAAGAGATGTTTCCAGAAAGCGGAGATATGATGGCAAATATACTCTCACAAAAAGAAAAGCCAATGTTTAACTAAAACTGCTAAATTGCACCAAAAACAAAACAAAACATCCTATGATTTTTATTCCAGTTTTGCAGCTATAAAATTCTCCTCCAGAACACCATTTCTTTATTGTTAAAAAAGAACATGTGCTTGTGACCATTTTGTTCTGATTTTTACGCCAATGGGAAAACGCTGTTTTTAGTTTTCTTCACTTACTATCTCTTTGTGAACAAAATTTCTAGCTGCTATAATGAAGCCTATTGATTTAATGGGATGAAATATAACACAATAAAGCCCCTGGCTCAATTACTTTGGAAACTTCCGGCATAGTCCACAGGATGTTCAGAGGAGGGGCTGCCTCTCCTGTGGGGGCGCAGGTCGGGGGGCAGACACTCAGCAGCCCCCGGGCTGTGGGGACCGGGGCAAGGGCTGGGCTGGGCTGGGCAGAGAAGGGAGCCACCGCCCGCACGAGAACGAGCGCGCCGGGGAAGAGGGGCTCCGGGATCTTCGTTTCCATGGCAGAACCCTCCAGACTGGAGCAGCCGCGCAGGCAGGGGCAGCGGGTCTGGGGGCAGGCCAAACGCGCCCCGGGAAGCAGGAGCCGCCGGCAGCACAGGCCGGCCGGGCGGGCAGAGGGTGCCGCGGCCTCCTGGGAGAGACCTGGGGGTGGGAGGGCAGGGCGCCCTGCAGCAGAGGGAGCAGCAGGGGTGGCGTCGGCTGGGGGGCTGGGGGCTGGGGGCCGCAGGGCTTCCTCCCCCGAGGAGAAGTGGCAGCGCCTGTTTGGTGACAGCTTGATTAGGCACAAAGGGGAACGCCAACACTGCAGGGCACAGAGAAGGCCCTGGAAGGCGGGCGGGGGTGGCACCAAGCACAAGCCCACGGGAGCTGCTTTGCTGGGAGCCCCACAGGGCAGAAAGAGCAGGGCACGGGGGCGTGGGCGGAGGGGGCCCCGGGGGCGGAGGGGGCCCCGGGGGCGGGGGGAGCGGCCCTCCAGTTGCGTCCCCTCCTTGCTGAAAGGCCACAGGGCCTCCTTCCTGCTCGTGGGTCACGGGTGCTGGAAGACCCTCAGCCGCGGCGTCCAGGACTCCAGACAGCCGCACAGAGGGCGGGGGAGACCGGTGGCACATGTCAGGTGTGGAGGTGGGAGAAAGAAGAAGGGATGGGCGAGGCAGGAGGCTAGATGACAGAGCGGGGAGAGAGGTGGGAGGTGCCTAAGAACAACGAGGAGGCCTCAGGAGCACCTGGGACCCCGCCTCCAGCCAGCAGTCCAGGTGCTGGGCAGACAGATGCTTCCAGGGTGCTGGGGAGTCAGGCCGAGGAATTTTGCCAAGAAGAGCTGTCAACCAAGGAATCTGCGGGTCAAGTCCCAGAGCTCATGGCAGGGGCTCGGGGCTGCAGGTAGAGGCCAGAGGGTCTGCATGGGCCGTTCTGGCTGAGACCAGGGGTTCGGGGTTTCCCACGAGACAGAGGACACAATGCCACAGAGGGGCCACATGGGGTCAGGGTAGCACAGCACAGGGTCGGGGGGCTACAGGAGGTCGGGGGCTGCTTGGAGGCATACCACCTACCCACAACTTGCTAGCTAGTGCCCCTCACTAGCTGATCCTTAGCCTTCTCCACCCCAACTTGCCTATCTATAAAATGGCAGGAAATAATAAACAGTAGGTGCTCAATAAAAGCTAGCTGTGGGGGTGGTAAAGTGTCAGAACACGAAGGTGTTTAAAGATGAAGTGTTTAAAGATGAAGTGTAAGTGCTGTTGGGGGGATGAAGACCCCTGAGCTATCTCAGGCACAAGCTTTTAAATCCCACTGAGGAGAGAAGACTCAGGAGAAGCAGCGCTTCTGAGGAGGGTTTCCCTGATCACGCCTGATTAAACCTCCAGCCCACCATTTAAAGCAAAACCACCGGGAACAGTGAGTGACAAGAATTTCATCCGTCTCTTCTGAGCTATAAAACTAACCTCCCAAGTCTTTCATCACGGAACCTCTAAAAGTAACAGTTTGAGGTTCAACAATCGGATGAGCTCTGATTTGGCCAAAAGAAGCCTGTCAAATTTGCTTGCTTCTGAAAAAGAAACTACCTACCTCACCCCATGTTTTTTCCAAGCAGCAGCATCTAGAAAGGTTCTGGGTTTAGCAAGGCACAATGATCCCATGAAAACTTAATCACATGCCAGAAAGAGGGGCAAAGGGCCAAAAGGGGACACTCATTTTGTTTTGTCTCTAAAAGGGATCTATGATACTTAAATCTGGGATTTGCCTTATAAATTTTTCAAAAATAAAAGGCAAGATGTGGCTACAGCAATTCATGTTGAGGTGGTCCCTGAAGCACTGGGATGGTGCCCCCGGCAGAGCCCCAGCAGACACCCCCCAGCAGACACCCCCCAGCGGACACCCCCCAGCAGACC
>JAKSZT010054542.1:10094-24319 GCA_026826555.1 Tolypeutes matacus | reverse complement strand
CACCCCCTCGCCCTCCCCGTCGCTCGTCCGTTCTTCCGCAGGGACTCTCGCCGGCTGTCACCGCCCCGCCGACCTCCCCCCAGCGGACACCCCCCAGCCGAAACCCCCCAGCAGACACCCCCCAGCGGAGCCCCAGCCGCCCCCGGTGGAGACTCCTGGGCACACTGCCCAGCCCCCAGCGGTGCCCACGCCCTCAGAGACGACTCAGCACAAGGCCTGCGGATGAAGTACTTGAGACAGTGAATCGTGTTTTTCGTTACCCAGAAATGAAAAAACATAACAAATACTTATGAAAGTTATACCTGAAAAATCTTTACTTCAACTTATCCTCCAAGTACTTAGCAAAAAGGTCAAAGCTCTGGAATTTGCTAGATAAATAAACGTTGGTGAGGTGAACGAATCGCTGGAGAATTGGGGCATGGCAGCGAATGAATAACATGCAAGTGCTGCCCAAACCCCATTATTTCCCTTTCTCCAGGAGCCCAAAGATTCATGTCCCCGCATGCCGCCAGTTCATTACCGAGAAGCGCCATCCCTCTCCCAGCTCTGGCCAGGCAGCCGCGCGGCCCCTCGAGAACCCTTTAGCGTTTAATTCCCCATCATCTGCTCCACTGAACAGCTTAATCTCTGCTTGTATGATCAATACTGTATCAGTGTAAATTAAAATGACAATTTTAAAGTAATTAAGCCTGTTAATGCGCGATTCAAATGTCATTATTTGCACGAGGGATTGAGGGGAAATTACACGGTGTCCTGGGTGACAGGAAGGCGTCTGAGGCTCCTGGAGCCTGTTGAGCAGGGCCGCCGAGGCCTCGGCAAAGCGGACTGCCTCCTGCCTCGCCCCGCCAGGATGCCTATCCAATTTCTAAAGAGGATAACGCAATTTGATAAATGTAATTCCAGCTACAAACTCAATTCCTGTGATAATGGATGAAAACTGGGAGGAGACTCTAACAGGGCCCACAGCTTTCGAAATGCACTTAACCCCAGAATGAGATCCAACAGCAATGGTTTGATCTGATTTGCTGTCTCTCTTCTGAAAACCCTTTAAACGATCGCGGTGGCTGGAAGAGCAGCCGACGCACACCCGAAGGACGCAGCTTGGCACATCTGGGCCACGATGGCGTCTGCTGTCCTCGCGGGCACGGCAGCATTTACCAGACGAGCACAGTCACATTGGCGCATCACTGGGCCTCGTAAATGCACACAAAACGCGGGCAGCCTCCAAGCTCAGCCTCTGCCCCCGCTGGCTGCGCCAGCCCCAGCTCACAGCGCGGTCTCGAGCCGCCGTCTCCAGGGGGCATTTCATAAAAGCAAATTAAAGACAAAGCCATTCCGCCTTCTGTGACAGCCAGAATGCGGGGCATACAGTCTGAGTCAAACGGCCTCTGGGAAGTTACACGGAAAGGCACCCTTCCCCCCGAGCGCACACAGAAGGGGCGTGCCCGCGGCGCGGCAGGGACGCACGCAACTGCCACAGAGGACGGCTGCAATTGCCGGGCTGCACCCGGCAGGCCAGCAGTAAAAACTGACAAGCAAACATTAATTTCAAGCTGAAGTGAAAAGTATAACAACTTCCGCTTGAAGGATGTCGGGGTGTGGCGTGGACGGCGGCAGGAGCCTTCACCGAGGGTGCCCTGCCTGCTCCAGGGAGCCAAGGAGCCGCGGCCGAGCTCGGCCCCCGTGATGCCCACCTCCAGCTGCTGCCGGCGGCCGAGGGGCGTGCGCGCTGCCCGCTCTGAACCCCAGGCCTCCTGCACAGCTAAAGGAAAGGAACCTCGTAGGCCACCTCGTCATCGTGCTCAGCAACTTCAAGTCCCTCCAGCTCACAGAAGCCGACTGTGAATCAGAGCCAGTGAAGAGTGTTTTCTCAACGGCCCTCCTCTCTGGCATTCCAAAGCTAAATTCCCTACTTGTAAGTTGCATTCCCAAGCTCTTAGAAGGGAATCTCAAGGACAAGTCAAGACATTAAAAACTAGCAACGATGTGAAAAAAACATGACTAAAACCAGCGACACAATGACTTGATTAAATGGCAAACATGATAAGGAAATAACACTATTGGGGCATTCTTCTTCTTTAACCAGGCAACAAATAAACAATGAAGGAAACGCCACATCTTCAAACCACCTTTCTTCCTTCAGAGAGGCAATAGATGATAAAATACAAGGGGAAAGGTAAAGTAAGGTTCTTTTAAAAGTGGCATTTTTATAAATCTAAGGGGCATTTTCCTGTATTCTAAAAGTGATGCTGTCAGTGGTGGCAGCATCACAGCGTAAAATGTTTGGAATGGGGTTCCAGGTGAAAGTGAACTGGTGTACACTGTCAACCTGTTTTGAAAATGCTACTGTGACCTAAAGACAAAATGACACTGTATGCAAATACTAGGGTATCCTAAAGGTGAAGTAGCCCTGGTCACAGACGCTGGGGCACCCTAAAGGTGAAGTAGCCCTGCCCGCAGACGCTGGGGCACCCTAAAGGGAAGAGCACAGTGCGAACTGGCCACCCAGGCCTGCTGCCCGCGTGGAGCAGGGCCTGCGCTGGCTGCACAGCGTGCAATGTCGGCACAGCCCCCACCCACTCGGGAAAGTTCCGGATCTGGAGGGGTGGCCTCCGCCTGCTCAGCACGGCTGCTGCAGAGTGGGGCGTGCAGCTCCCTGTGGCCAGGCGGGGAGCCTGTCTGGCCAGCAGAGGAGAAGCTGCACGGCCTGGCTGCGAGGCGGCCCCCACAGCCCTGGGCTGCTGGGCCCGCAGGCAGGGTCAGCTACAGCCCTTCCTGCCAGCCGCCGCACACAGGACGCCGTGCCCAGGGCCACCCTGCACGCACGCGGAGCCCTGGGTGTCTGCTATCAAGATCGACCAGAGACTGACGGCCAAAGAGCCGCCGGCCACCATCCACGGGGCACGTGGCTGACGACACGGACGTTCAGACAATGGCGCCGAGAAAGCACCACCTGAAAGGCCGTGCTGCCAGACCCAGCTTCCCACGAGTGCGCGCCACGGCGGGAACCGCGGGCACTCTTCACAGGAGCACGGCAGGGCTCGGACGCTGCCAAGCCAAAGGGCGAGGCTCCTCTCTGCGAAGCGCACTCTGGGCAGCCGCGAGGCCCAGGCCACGGCGCACTGCCCAGGCTCTCTGACGGCTCTCGCTCACCGCAGGCGGCGGGCAGGGTCAGGGGCGCCTGCTGGGGCGGCGCAGGGCGCCAGGCGCCCCTCGATGCTCCTGAGCGCAGGAGGCCTCTCTCCACGGGCCTCTGGATACTCTCCACACCCTGCCCTGACGGCTTCAGCTGAGTCTGTGAATGAAACTCTAGGAACATGAAGATCCCGCACGAGCTGTTACCTCTAGGCCCACCAGAGCCCACGGCAGCTGAAGCCAAGCGTGGCTGGGGTCTTAATGAAATATCTGCTTAATAAGGTTTTGCTGGTCTCCCCTAGGGGCATTAACTCAATCTCCAGCAAGGCCATAGCCTGGGGAAGGCAGCGGGGAGCTGTGCCCAGGATCCCTGCGGCAAAGAAAACGTCACTCGAGGCCAAACGGATAGAGCAACAAAGCTGAACCGTGAGTCAACCATTACTGTTTTTTTATGTTCTCTGCTTCAGTGATTTTCTGTCAAAAAACGCTAACAAGCACGAAGGCCCTTAAGAGCGTCAGTTTCTCAGTTGCTCACCGATCCATTCTGGGCGGCGTACGTGTTTCCAGGACTGCGGCGACGCAGCCCTCGATCACGCCTGTCCACGCTGATGGATAGGCCTCCCACTAAGCACCTTGGCCCAGCCGTCGCCAAAGCGCCCACGGCGGATTTCCCACGCGGGAAGAGTGAGTGACAAGTGACGGGAAGGAGACGCTGCTTAAGACTTCTTGGCAGGCTGGGCCAGGGCGGGGGGCCAGGGGGCCGGGTCGGGTGAGTGTCGGGGGGCTGCGGCCCGGCTCAGCCACGGAGTGGACCACAGCCACGCCTGCCCCGCACTGCGCACCCTACCCCTCGCAGCCCCACATCCCGGCCGGTCGGGCACCCAGCGAGCAGGTCCTGCGCTGAGCGGGCCTGTGGAGGGAGCGGAAAGCAGGGACGCAGAGACCATGGCCACGACCGACACTCCCAGGTGGGGCCAGTCCCATACGCCTGGCCAGGTGCTGGGAGCCTCACGGCAGCGCGGGCTGCCCCCAAGGGGACAGGGGGACCCTGCAGTCAGGACCACTCCTCACGCCCTGCAGCTGCTGCAGGGGTCAGCCCTTGGGCCTGCCGAGACAGCAACAAGCCGGGCAGGGACTTCTCCATCCTTCTGCACTGCAGCCCCCACCCCAAACCGCACCCCCAAAAGTGCCCTCACAGGGGCCATGGGCCCGGGGAGTTGCAGGGAGGCCCAGGTGGCAGGCGTGGGAAGGCGAGGGAGCCGTGGGCCTGGCGGCGCACGGAGGACTGACCTGTTACTGTCCTGGAGCACCTGGCCCAGGCAGGCCGGGCATAGGAAGGCCGCCTCGCAGGTGCAGGAGCCACCTGCAGCCTGGCACAGAGCTGCCCTAGCCAAGGCGACTCTCCACAGCGTGGGCTTCGGCTTCCCCACACAGACTCCTGGATGCCTGGTCAAGGTGTCCCCAGGGACGCCATGGAGGCACTGGCCAAGCAGGTGGGACAGCGCCAGGTGCACAGGGCACGGGCAGGGATGTCAGCAGCCGCCAGCTGGACTCCTTGTCCAGCCCTGAACGCAGGAGCTCGCAGGTGTTCGCCAGGCAGAGCCACACAGCCAGGCCCAGGGCCTCAACCGCAGGATGGCGCACGGCCGCCATGCTCACTCTCAGGTCAGAAGAGGGGGCCAGCGTGGCACGAGACTGTCACCACCCCCGAGGGATGGACAGAATGTCACGGAACGGGGGAAGTGGTGCCACAACTAGTTCCACACCCTGGGAACACACAAGGCACAGCGGTTCCGGGAGGTGCCGCGGGCACCTGCGCCCCTGCCCCACGCCGGCCAGGGACTGGAGGGCAGCACCTGCCCGCCCAGGCTGCAGAGAGAACACAGCGAGGCGCACGGCGCGGCTCAGACTGTGTGGCAGCAACAGCACGTAGCCAATGACACAGGCACTGTTTACGCTACAGAATGTCCTTTTAAGTTTACACTTAAAATGTCTGTATATGCACATAAAAAACTGGAACATATTCCTCCTTGGCTGTTATTTCCTGCAAACTGTTGAGTCTCCTGGACTGCAGCACCCATGTGGCCACTGCACAGCTCAACTCTGGACCAGCCCACAACGGGAATGCTCCTGCTTTTAATTAACACGCTGGAAACCTGGCCTATAAGCCCTTCGCCGCGGGCCAGACTGCCGGGCGTCACTGGTGCGTGACGGGCGCCTCACAGCCCCACACACGGGGGCCACGCTGGGGCGAGCCCCTCGCCACCCCACACCCTCCCCAGCCACGGACCACTCGGCCTTCATCTCGCCAGGTGGACGCTCCGTGGCCTCTGGGCTGTGTGCGTGCACTTCCCTAACGGGGGCACTGCACGCCCTCACACACCCCACGCCTCCTCGGGGTCTGCGGCGAGGGGTCCGACCGGATCTTGCGCCCACTTTGTCTTACTGAGCTGTAGGAGACTTTTGGCCATACAGTACTTAGACCCAGTATTTTCTTGGACATGTTTGCAAATCTTTCCTCCCAGGCTGTGGCCCTCCTGTCTATTTTTGTAACAGTGTCTGTTGAAGAGCAAATGGGCTCCATTTTGACGAAGTCCAACTGACGAGTTTTTTCTTTTATAACAGTCTGTAGTTTTTTTGTGACAGTTAAGAAACCTTTGCCAAACCCAAGGTTGCTAAGGCTTTCTCTCATGTTTTCTTGAAGTTCTACGGCTGTAGCTTACACTGAGCCGCACGATGCATCTGAGTCCACCTGTGCTCGGGGTGGGGGCCGGTCAGGGCGCTGTGGTGGCGGGGGCCACCTAACTGCTAGAGCGCCAAGGGCTGACAAGCCTGCCCTCTCCCGCGGGCGCCTTCCTGCTGTGCTACTGGACGCTCCGCTCACCTGGCTCTCCGCCAGCCCTGCCCCTCCCACCTGTCGTAGCTCTGGGCTACGCCAGATCAGGTACGGCATGTCTTCTAGCTCTGTACTTTTCACAAAGCCATTTTGGCTACTAGGCCCTTGGCATTCCTTATCAATTTTAGAACCAGCTTGTCCGTTTTTTATGGAAACCCCAGCTCAGGTTTCGGCTGGTTTACTGCACTGAATCTCTAGGTCCACTTGGGGAAAGATGGCATCTGGACATCAGGCATCCCCGGCAAGGACATGGCACCCCATCTGTTTATTAACGTCCTGTCGCATTCTCAGTGTGCAGGCCGTGCACATCTTTGGCCTAATTTAGCCCTAAGGAGTCCCTATTTTATGATGCTAGCGTAGATGGTGCTGTTATTTCAATTTCAGTCTCCAATTTTGCAAGCCATTACACACAGGGCTGGATTTGAAAGATGTGCCAAAACACTTTCCCATTAGCAAGTCCATTCTGACTGCTCTGAAAGCACCTTTCTATTTTTATTTCCTCAAGGAGTCACTGTCTTCTCTAATTTCAACATAGTCAACTCAGAGTACCGTTGATCTTCAGTCTGAAATGATTCCCACTCGGCTCGGGATTGTTTTCTCAAAACCAGAGCCTGAAGGGGCTGGGGGCATGCATCTGGGGAGAGGGTGTGCGGGAGGGTGCGGCACCAAGCGCCGCCCCAGGCCCCGCGTGCCCGCAGCTGCCCCCACTTCCAGCTTCCTCTCTTGCTCCTCCACCTCCCGCTCTGGAGCGTGCAGGGGCCTTGCCTTTCTTCCAGGGGTAGCGAGGCCTGAAGGACCAGGCAGGCCACCTCCTGTCGGCGTCTGCCTCCATCCCTCTAAAGCTAAACTGCTCCTTCTCCGTTGCTCAGCTTTCAACAGTAACCGCTGAATTTCCCTCTGGGCACGGGGAGGACTGAACACCCGGCCACTGCTTTCCACTTCACTCACGCGTCACACACACCTGTCCCTGAGCCCCATCGTCGCGTAAAACCACCACATTTTCATTTAACCACCATGTTTAAAATTTGAAGACGCTCTTCACAACAGACCCATTTACTATTACATTACGATTTTTCTCCTTTCTTGAGCAGCACTTCGCTTCCCCTGGAGCTGACCGCTGCCTTCTTTATCACGTGCTGTCTGCTCGGTTCTTTAACACAGACCCGCTGTCACCCGCCACCTGCTCCCTAAGCCTGATCGCAAAGCCTCAGCGACCACACGACCCCGCAATCTCACTCCGGCTCTCTCCCCCACCCGGAGCACGTGCTCTCTTGCCTGCCGCACGTCCCGGAGCCTCCTGTACCATCCAGCCGGGTGCCGCGGAGGCTGCAGGCGAGCGGGCATGGCGGAGCCCACACCAGTGCCCAGAGCTGAGGAGGAAGGGCCTCAGAGGCCAGGGGCCAGCAGGCCAGGTCGTGGACACACCCCGAGGCCAGGGGGCCAGCAGGCCTGGCCTGGGAGGGGTGATAGACACCTGCTGCCTAACATCAAGCTTGCTTCCTGGCACCCAGCGTCCAGGTGCTGTACTGTGCCATCTTACAGCAGCTTCTGGAAGAAGGCTGCTTGGGACACGCAGTTAGGTCTCACAGAACCAGAACCGCCTCGTCCTTTTCCTGCCCTCACAGCTTAGGGATCGGCTCAGGTCTCGAAGGAAACCCATTGGAGCAAGGATACTGCCTACCATCTTCTAGCTTCCAGTGCCACTGCCGAGAAGGCAGCGTCACGAGACCCTCGCTCTTCGGCTGTAGCGCGTACTTTCCTCTCGTCCTTCCGAGCTGCCACTTGGGGCATTAGGCTGGGTCTTCACACCCCCAGCTGGCTCATCCCCAGGGGTGAGCTGCCCCCAGGAGGTCGTGACCTCAGGCAGGCAGGGAGGGAGCCCATAGCCAGGGGCTATGCCAGACCCCGCTCCCCAGAGCCAGGCTGCAGGCCCCCCTCACTCACCCTCCCGCTCAGCCTTCAGGTTTCCCAGGGACCATCACTTCCTCAAAGGAGCCGGCCCCCAGTCCCCTGCAGGCAGACCCCCGGGTGCTCTCTTGCTGCAGCTCACTTGGCCACATTCAGGTCTAGCCATGTAAATGTTTGTTCCTCGCGTCAGGAAGCTCCACAATGGCCAAGAGCCCGAGAGCGGGCGAGTGCAGCACGGTGCATTTCAAAGCTCGCCCACCTGCCAGCGCAGGGGCCCGCGCTGCCATGCTCTGGCCGAGTGAGCCTCCGCACCCCACTTCCTCCTCTGCAAACACCGTGAGGCTCAAACAGCTGACACTGCGATGCTCTCAGGGCAGAGCTGGGCACGGGGAGAGCTCGGCCGGCGCCACGCAGCGTCACGGGGCCCCCGGCACTGTGTTCCCGCCACCCGGCCAGTTTCGGCCTGGTGCCTGCACGCTGGGGTCTTCTCTTGCGCAAAGACCAGGTCCTTGTTTTGCTTCTGTAGCCTCCACCGTGTGGCGCAGCGTGAGTGCGCGACGGACTCAGTCACGGCCTCTGGAATGAAGTGACCCCTCAGCCGCACACAGCAAGGCTGCCAAGGCCAGGGCAGGGCCAGGGCAGCACGGGGCTGGGCGTCCCCTGGGACACGGGGACCAGCGCCCCGTCCCCCCCAATGCCACTCACTCCCCACAGCCCGGCAGCTCCCCGTTACCGCTGAGAAGGCAGGAGAGGCCGTGAGCACCTGCTGGGCAGGGGTCCCCTCTGCTCCTCCCCCTACCCCAGCAGCACCGTGCTGTGTGCCTGGTGGCTCGGCCCCGGGCTTGAGTGCCTCAGTGGAGGGAAGCGCCACAAGGAAACCCAACCGGCGTCCCCTCATGCCCCCCAAGGGCCAGCGGCACCCGTGCCCGGTGCCTCGCCAACCCCACCTGCGCCCAGCCAGCCGGGCTCTGCCCACCCTGAGCTGCCCAGGAGGCCCCACAGGAGGAACCAGCACAGCCAGGGGCTCCACCCTGGCCAACTGCAGCCAGGAAACACCAGCTTCTCCTTAAAACGCGGGAGCCCGGTGGGAAACGAACCGCCCGCAATTGTTTTCCCACCCATGTGATGGACCCGTGTCAGCTCATCTGTTAGGGGAAATAAAAAAGCCAACCCTAAATGTATAAAAAATTATGATGGAAGTTCTAAATAAAGCAGGGGCTGCACGCTGATTGAGTCAAAAATCAATCAGTCAATGAGCAAGTGGATTAGGAGTGCCTCACGAGCCCCAAAGAAATAACTTGCCCAAACGCTGGGATTTAACCGTGGAGAGCCAGATTCCAACACTTTTAGGAAGTAAATAATGAAAAATCAATTGGGAGAAAAAGCAGGTGGGGAACCCTGGGCCCCGCGTGCCGACACATTTATTACTGAGGACCGCTTCTCGGCTGACCCGAAAACTTCGCGAGGTGTTTATTTACTTTCAACACCTTCCCAAGATCAATATTTTTAATTTGGATCCGAGTTATTATTTTTCACATCACAGCAGCGGGGAGCGGAGTAAAGTGGCTCATATTTTAGTGCTAAAAAGATCGATATGACAGTTTCACCTTCGCGGCTGCCCCTGCCGGCCCTGGTGCACATCACCGCGTCCCGCGGGGTGCAGGGGCCGCGGCCAGGGAGCAGGTCATTACGCGCCGCGGAGCAGACAGCCGTGATTTAGCGGGCGCGGGGGCCAGTGCCCTCAGAAAACCAATCTTGCTTCTCTCACTTTATCAGCCTGTCTCAACCCCCAGGCTGGGCGAGGAGGAGGCGGGGAGCAGGCTCTGAAAGCAGATGAGTTCCCCATCAGGAATGGGTTTGCCTTTCCTTCCCCTTCCCCGAGTCAGAGAACATCAGGAAACTCCATTAGCTTCCCACACGTTCCCCCCAAGATCTTATTTAGGAGAGCAGAGGAGTGGGCGGGGAGCAGGAAGGGCTGCCATCTGGTGGGTGGAAGGAGCCCTCCAAGTGGACCCCGTCCCAGCCTTCAGCAGGGACCCCGAGCCTCCCCGTGATACCAGGGCACACCAGGTAGGAGCTGAGTGGGCGAGGTGGCCAGTCTTCCAGGCTCACCCCTCTCTCGAAAGATGTCACCTCCATGGAGGACCCCTGTCAGCAGGGCCAACAGCGGCATGAAGGGGCCCGGGAAGGGCTGTGCCGCCTGCTGGTCAGCAGGGCTGGGGGCGCCGACAGCCCCCGAGGAAGCTGCAGCACAGACGGTGCGGCCGGGCTAGGATGCACAAGACCTGGGAAGTCTGCAAGCGGCGACTGTGCGGCTTAAGGGCCCTTCCTGGGGCGAGCCTGGAGCAGAGCCCTCTGGAGGGCCCTGTCTGACCTCAGGCGCGCGTGCCCTGGGGGGCCGGGGACCCACGGCCCTGCTCACGGAAAACGCCCCGTGCCCAGGAAGGCAGGTCTCTGCTGACCCTGCAGCCTGGAGGACAGCCCCACCTGCTCAGCTTGGCGCCCACCCCCAGCCTCCAGTCCCCTGGTGCCCCCCAGGGGAAGGAGCCAGAGCCCACAGGCCTGGGCTGCAAGGCTTTGGGGCCAAGGCTCCCCGCCCATGCCCAGCAGGCAGCAGCTCGTCCCAGGGTCTTCCCCATCCACCCATCCCCTGTGAACTCCGGGATCTGTCCATCCCTCTAGCCTTGTCCATCCGTCGGTCTGTCTGTCTCTCCAGGTCTCTCTCCATCGCTGCACCAATGTGAGTTCTGGGACCCATCTGTCTCCCCGGATGCCGGATGTCTGTCTATCCCCTCAGAGCTTTGGGATCTTGTCTGTCCCTCTAGGTCTCCTGCCACCCTTGTCCCTGGCCTGAGCTCCAGGAGGCTGCCCTTCGTGGGCTGCACCCACAGACCCCCTCTGGTTTCAGTCACTTAGTCAAGGCCCAGCCTTGCAGGATGGAGGTAGGAGGAGCACGGCCCGTGGCACGGGAGGGGCCTGGCTGCAGGTGCCTGCGTGCTCCCTGCCGAGCCTGAGGCTGCCCACAGCCCTGCCCAGCCCCTTCTCCCCACCCTGGGGCCTTCCAGGTGAGACCCGGAGAGGGAACACGCACTGCACCCCACAGGCCAGCGCTGCCTTGCTGCAGCGAGCAAGGCTGCAGGGAAAGCACGCGAAGATGAACTGGCAAGGCCTCCTCGTTCAGCCGCTTCTGAAGCCAGAGCACAGGGCAGCAGCAGCCTCGCGCCCGCTCTCGGCGTTCCGGCCTGCAGGGAGAAGGGATGTGTTTGCGATGCTGCTCTCAGGCGGCTGAAGTCAGACAGGCTCTTCGTGTACCGGAGAGTGCTGATCAATACGCCCCGAAGGCCGCAGACTGCGCCAGGCACTCACTCAGCACAGGCGCCGGGGGCTGCGCAGCCGCGTCCGAGGGGCATGCCCGTCCTAAGCACCGCAGGAGGACACGCTTTCCAGGAGACAGAGGCAGGCCCTGCACGGCCGGGCTGGACGCAGAGGCGCAGCGGAGCCCCAGGACACGCGCCCTCCTCCCTGGGCCGCGCTGACGCCGGAGCTGGGGAATCCAGACCCGGGAGCCCATCTGGTCTCCACGGCAGATGCAGAGCCAGGCTCCCCGCTGAGCCTGGCCCCTTGGCAAGGGGGGCCACATGGCAGCCCTGGGCTCCGCCCAGCCCGAAGCGCACGGGTGCAGCGACCACGCAACCCCTCTCTGCGCTGCTCTCAGGGCAGGTACATGAGAGCGCGCCCACACCACGAGGCAGCCCGTCAGGGGCACCACCCTGCCAGGGATCCCACCCCCACAACCAGGAAGGGCTGTCGCTATTGTTTTTGTACGGGTGGCACTTCAGTGCAGTCACAGACTCGTGTGGCGGCCACGCCACTGACGCACTTACACACAGCCTATGACAGGCCCAGCACAGGGACGCCGTGGGCTGGGGTCCGAGGCCTCGCTCTCACGGAGCATCCTGGAGTCACAGGGAGACGTGACACGTGTAGGAATCTACCAGTAGCAGGGAGCAAGGGGCCTGCAGAACGAGGGGGCACCGGCAGGAGGGGAGAGGGTGACGCGTGTGCAGAGGCCCTGGCACAGGGCTGCAGGTGCCCTGGCGGCCTCGGGGCCAGGCGTGTCCTCAGCGACTGTCCTGGGGGCATCAGAGTCCACTCCTTGAGACTGCTGCAAGTGCAACCAACATTCCATTTCCCATGGGACATGGACGGAACGAGAGACTTAAAAACTTGCCAATGATTACAAATGGGAGCAAACTGGTTCTTTCCAGGAAAACACAAAAACGTTGAGATGCTGACTCAAAAAAATTTGTGAAGACACCAAACACGTTTAATGTCTTCTCGTTGAAAAAAAAACGGTCTTTCCTTCGGGAAAAGACCCCAATGGGATCTGCTGTGCGTTTGACCCCGGGCAGTGCTGGCCCACGGCCCACAGCTCACAGGCCGTGGCTCAGCCCCTCGGAGGCCTGACATTCCTGACAAGGGTCTCCACTCTCCACTGGCCCCTGCGGGGCAGAGCCTGTCCTCCTGGGCAGCCCTGGGCAGAAACCAGGGCCCTGGCGGCCCATGCTCCTCTGAAGCTCCCTTGCAGTCCTCGCGGCTTCCAGGACGCCCCCTGCCCACCGACAGGCCATCCCCATCACAGCGCCCTAGGAGCTCGTCCAGCCCATGGCTTCTCACGGCTCCACCCCGAGGGCTCCAAGCTGTCCTTCTGTCTGAACTTGCCCTTTAACCCTGTGCTGATGGGCCCACTGCCTTCTCTACCATGGGGTAACAGGTGCTCATTTTCTCTCTGCAGATTGGATTCGTAGCCCCTCCCACCCTCAGTGCCACCTCTGGGGTTCCCACTCAACCCTCGACCCCAACACGTTTGGCAAGCACACAACACACGGGGCACTCAAGTGAAGACAAACAAAGCCACTGTTCTCAGGGAGTTTAGTCTGGGGGAGGAGAGCAGACAATGGAGAGTAAGCATGGGCTCGTCAGGGTGGCCAGTGCCGCAAGAGCTGCTCCCGACCTCCTGCCTGGCAGCCTCCCTGACCTTGAGACACCTTAGTAAAGGCCAGATGGAGGGGAGGAGGATCAGTGTCCCTTGGAGAGGAAAACGGCCCAGGGACGACACGTGCAAAGGCCCTGGGGTGCGGTGTGTTGGTCATTCCAGGAGCAGCATGCAAGCCAGGAGTGTGGCTGGAACCGAGAGGCCAAGCATGGGGGCAGGAGTGAAGGCCAGAGGCCGGGAGGAGGCCTGCCATCGCACTGACCTGACCACCTGGACCACCAGGCCCCCAAGGGCCTCTGCTCAGCTCCCACTGCCCCTGTGCCTTGGCTGGCCCACTGGCTCCACCTCGGACACAGACCCCACTGGAGCCAGTAGCAAAGACTACTGGGCACACGTGTTGCACGCGGGTGCAGCGAGACCGTGCTGGCACCTGCCTCGGGCCGGCCAGGCCGCGGGCGAGGAAGACGGAGGCGCAGCAGCAGCTGGCATTTAGGCATCGGCCACACGCAGACGCTGTCCCGGCACGTGGCACCATCCTCACGCAGGCACGCCCACCCACTCTTCCCTCCGGGAGGGGGACAGGTCAGCAAAGCGCGGCTACAGCGCTGAGCTCAGTCTGACCCCAGGCCTGGGCCGTGACCCCGCACTTGGCTGCACTCTGCTACCTGATGAGAAGCCAAAGTTCTCCCTGCTACGCCAGTGAAGGTTCCGGAAAGCAATGGACACTGAGCCAGACTCGAGAACCTGTCTGGCGGGCGCAGCGTGCACCGAGGACACAGCTCCCCACAGGACGTCCCGACTGCCCACCTCCCTGCTCCATGGGCCCCTGCACTCGACAAACCCCAGACGGGCCCCCAGCCTCTTCCCGCAGCCACACTTCTACAGAAAGGCCAAGCCAGGCACCCGGCATGACATCCCACGAAGGGCCAAAGGGCGTGACCCACCACGTCTGCCCCATGGAGTGGCTGGGGACACGAAGAGTCCTGGGGTAAGGCCCTGCTCCCATCACCCTCCAGCGTTCGCCGGGGAGGCGGTGTCCTCAGCCCGCATGAGACACCCAGTGTCAAGTCCTTCCCGCACGAACGTCAGAACACACCATGGAAGCAGCCCCCAAAATCGGCCTCCTCCAAGGGGAGCACACGGGCAGCGGAGTCCTGCCGGCACCCAGCCAGGGCGGCTGCACGGACGCCCTTCGGCAGGTGCTCACGCTTCAGAGATGCAGCGCCACTTTCAAAACCCAGACGGCCCGCGGGGGGCGCCAGGGCCAGACCCTCAGGGCCCGCGGGGGGC
>JAKSZT010054541.1:1225237-1259807 GCA_026826555.1 Tolypeutes matacus | reverse complement strand
AAGGGGCAGAATTGGGGGCGGCAAGGGGCGAAGCAAGGTTGTCCAAATAAGGCAATAACTGGGGCGAGAGCTATGATTGGTGAGAAGGAACAAGGAAGAGGGAGAGAGGGAAAAGGGGAACGGGGGAGGGGGTTATGCCGCGCGGGCGAGGCCATGGCAAGGCTTGCGGCTTGCAGATATGGCAAGGCCTGTGACTTGCAGATACTGCACATAAGTTACATTAGTTGTCATTTTCCTGTAATACCATGCTGTTTTGATTCCTGTAGCTTTGCAATAAGTTTAAGATCTGGAAGTGTGAGTCCTCCAATTTTGTTCTTCTTTTTCAAGACTTTTTTGCCTATTCAGGGTCCTTACCCTTCCAAACATATTTCATGATTGGCTTTTCCATTTCTACAGAGGGTTGTTGAAATAGTGATTTCATTAAATCTGTAAAAAACTTAGGGTAAAATTGACACCTTAGTGATCTTTTGTCTTCCAATCCATGGATAATGAATACTTTTCCATTTATTTAAGTCTCTATGATTTCTTTTAGCAATGTTTTGTAGTTTTTTTGCACATTTCCTTTCCACACTTGCGTAGATTTATTCCCATATATTTTGATTTTTTTAAAATTGCAATTGTAATGGGATTTAGCTTTGATTTCATCTTCAGATTGTTGATTACTAATAGATAGAAACAATATGGATTTTTGCATGTGGATCCCTGCTACATTGTAACCCTTCTGTAACCAAAACGTTTTTAAAAGTGAAGCCAACAAAATAACCAAATACAATTAATAAGAAAATGAAATAATGATAGTTTTAAAAATAACAAAATATAAAATTTTTAAAAATTAGAATAAAAAATAAAAAATAAAATAAAAAAAATTTAGAATAAAAAATAATTAAAAAAATAAAAAAATTAAAAAATGACATTATGTCTTTCATCTCTGTAAGATCTGTTATCTTGTATGCACAGTGACATTTTCTTCTATTTATTCCCCCAGTGTCTTTTTTTTTTTCATTTTGTCTTCAAAGGAGCTTTAAGTTACAGAAAATTCATGAACAGAATATAAAGGATTCCTATATACTGAAAATCTTCCCCCCTTTCCCCTTTCCTCTATTGATAACACTTTACATATGAATGGTACATTTGTTAGAATTGATGTACAAATATTGAAACATTACTACTAACCATGGTCAATAATTTACATTATGGCTTACATTTTGAGCCATACACTTTTATAAGTTTTGATGAAATTTAACATGGCCTGTATCCATCATTGCAAGATCATGTAGAACACTTCCATTCCCCCCCAAAATGCTCCATGTTCCATTTATTCTATTCCTCCCTCCTCCTCCCCTCAGGACCCATGGCAACCACCAAGCTTCACTCCTTGAAGAACAAGATTCATAGTTATTAGCAACAACATCGAGGGCTTGACATATTGACATGTCCTCCCCATTAGGCACTGCCTGTGTTCTCAAGAGATTCCCAACCCTCTTTTGAGAACATAACAGGACTTCCTAGGATGAGAGTCCAACACCTTACTGCTCATTATGTGGTTCTCGACCCACTGATACATCACACTATGACAATATGAACACTCACACACTCTCAAGAAGCCTGCCCCAGGTGCACCATGTTCTGAATGCTCCCCACATCCAATTTCCTAAATCAGTAACCCTCCCCTGCCATATTGCCAAAAGAACATTCCCAACATTGTAATTTCAACCACATACCCACAAATTCCCAGTGTTCACCTCCCCCAACCCTCCCCCCAGTTTCATAGACTGTCCAACCCACCCTCCCCACCCTACTCCCTCACAAACCAGCACTGCCCAACCCAATAGTATCACTGTACCATTCCATTTACAATAATCTTGAAAATAATAAAACAAATTTGGAATAAGTTTAACAAAAGCAGTATAAGATTTGTACACTTAAATGTACAAAACATTGTTTAAAGAAACTAAATAGAAAAAATGGAAAGATATCACATGGTTTAGAAAACTTAATGTTGTTAAGATAGCAATAGTTTCCAAATTGCTTTAAAGAGTCAATCCCTATCACAATCACAGCAGAATGAAAGAAATAAAATGTGGATCCTTAAATTAATGTGGAATTGAAAGGTACCCAGAAGAGCCAAAAGAATGTTTACAAGTAAAAATAGAGATGGAGGGAGGGATTAACACCAAGTGCCAACTGGCAATACCACTGGAAAAAGACCTTGAATAAAAGGGGCAAAAGGTAAAGGCAAATGAGTTCATGTGGCTAAGAGACTTCAAAGAGAGTCGGGAGGTCATCCCAGAGGTAGTGCTTATGCACACCTCAGTAGGATTTCATAGAACACCAAAGTGGATATCACCCCACACAGAGGGGCTCCTGAGGACTCTAGAAACACCCAGGTCCTATATTAGGGGGGATAGCCCCAGAGATTGATGCCTTATCAGTGGGCTCTACTTTGGAATCTGTGCTCCTGAGAGTGACAGAGTTGGACTCAAATAAGTCCTCCCTGCACATGGTCCATCAGTCCCTTCTATTCAAACGTATATGTGATGCTGGAGTTTGTAGGTGTACTTCCAGAAACTGGAGCCTCCAGCCTGCCTATGTGCTAGCTGTGCCTGCAAACTCGGTGGAGCTGCAACTCCTACTCTACAGCTCAATGGACTCACCCAAGTCACCTGGTGAGGAGACAATGATGGACAACGGCCATCCCAGGGAATGGAGAGAGCCTGCAGCTGAAGGCAGGATAATCCTATCCACCATATCCATGGAATATAAGCCCACTCTCACTTGGAGGTAGAGTGGACATCACCATTCCAGTCCCCTCAGGATTGGGGGAAGAGCTATGGACTAGAGTGGACTTAATGGTATTCTGCTGTAGACATATTGTGATTCAAGCGATGGAAGAAATTATAATAGTGAGGTGGAGCCAGTGGTCACTAGACGCTTTTGGGGTGGGGAGGGGAAGGGCAGCTGTAATACAGGGGCTTTTTCAGGACTTGGGGGTTGTCCTGAGTGACGTTGTGGTGACAGATATAAGCCATTTTACATGAGCATATACCATGCAGAACTGTGTGGGAGAGAGTGTGGTCTACGATGTGAACTATGGTCCATGCTTAATGGCAAAACCCCAGGATGTGTATATCCATTGCAGGTGATGTGCCACGCTAATGAAAGATGTTTATGTGGGATGTTATGGGAGGTGTGGGAGATGGGGAACATGGGAATCCTTGTAATTTTTGTGTAACATTTATGTAATCTAAGCATCTTTTAAAATATAAAATTAATTAATTAATTAATTAAAAATAAAAAAGAATAGAGTTGGAGGAATCATGTTTTCCAATTTCAAAACTAACTACAAAGCTAGATATTAAAGACAGTGTGGTAATGGCAGGAGCATATATCTATAGATCAATAGAATAGAGTTAAGTTTCCAGAAATAAACCCTTACATTTACAGTCAATTTATGTAATAAAAAATACAATTCAATGGGGAAAGAATAGTTTTCCCATTCTGGTTTTGGACAATGGGATATTCACATGCAAAAGAAAATAAATTGATTCCTTTTTTTCCTTGCCTAATTTCTCTTTCTAGATAGAACTTCCTTATTTTGTTCCTGATCTTAGAGGGAAAGCTTTCAACCTCTCCCCATTGAGTATGATGTTAGCTGTGAGATTTTCATATATGCCTTTTATTAAGTTGAGGAACTTTCCTTCTACACCTATATTTTGAAATGTTTTTATCAAGAAATGATGCTGGATTTTGTCACATGCCTTTTCTGCATCAATCGAGATGATCATGTCGTTTTTTTCTTTGATTTGTTAATGTGGTGTACTTCCTTCCATTTGGCTGTAATTGAGAGAAAGGCATGTTTTTTTTGCTAAGTTTTGATCATAACCTGGTTTCCAGGTCCTGGGTAAGGAAAGGCTGCCCATGGACCAACTCAAAGGGACTAAGCAGAAGTGGATCTTAGTCACATTGTTTGCTATTTCCCTTCTGGTGGGAAATGCTTAGCTCTGGTAGGATGGCATGTGGGTTTGCCAGTCTTCCCCAGGGTGTGAATGGGACAGGTTCTGGAACAAGGGCTAAGAAGGATACCTGGGTTAAGCATGTTCATTAACTACTTAGAAAATGACGTTTACCAGGAATTTTTAACATGTCCAATGTCCCTCTGCATATGATCTAGAATAAAGGGTGCTCTCAGATATACTGTGGCCATGTAGACCAGCAGCAGGCAGAATTTCCTAATCTCTGAGAAGACACTCCTATGGGGACCATGCCCATTATTCTAAGAAGAATTAAGAAGCAATTTTCAGTCAACTAACCTGATGTTCCAGAGTCTAAATCTGATTAAAATGTTTACCACTTCAAATAATTTAGAGCTGATGCCCTGGTCTCAGTGTCCTGAGAATTTAATTCAGAGCCCTGCCAATGGGCATTCCCATGACTGATCTAGGTCTTGGGGGATGCCTGAAAACTCTGAAGTTCAGACCAAAGCACCCAAGATGGATTGATGTGAGACATTGGGACAGTTACCCGAATTGAAGCTCCTGAGGACATTTGGCTGCCCTCTGAATGGAAGGGCCCAAGGTCTTGGGAGCCTTTCAGAGTTTACTGCTTTGGACCCCTGCATTCCAGGGTCCAAGGCTTACTGCACTGTGACCCAAATGGAAGCTCCTGAAATAAGTCTCAGGGGAAGTTTGGTTGCTTTCTGAATCAAAGCACCCAAGTCGAGTCTTGGGGAACATTTGGAGTTACTTCTCTGGTTCCCACCATCCTGGGAATCACAGATACCCTGCTACTGGGTGTTTCTGGGGCAATTCTGGACTTGGAAGACAGATCAAATAGATTGGATACCTTCCAAGCTGAATTTATTCCTTCCTGGAGAAGGGGCAGAAAATACTTCTTATTCTTACAAAGGTCTTACAAGCAGTCCTAGTTTTATGACTTTACTGTCTAGGAGTTTCTCAGTTAGACCAGCCATCAAAAGGCATTAAATAATTAGAGATCAATTTTTCTAGCTAACAGGCATTGGGGCCCTGAGGCAATAACTTCTTTACTAGCAAAGGCATTTTCAGTTTTACAGTTTTTAAGACATTCCAAAGCATTTTAACACAAACCCTTAATGAGAAATTCAGTAGTAAGAAGTAGGAAGGTAAAATGTGGGTAAGGTTAATTATGAAAGGAGTCCTGGCCTGTGACCCCTCTGGGGAAGGGAACTCTCACAGCATCCATCTTTGGCCCTGCCCACCGTCTTCCCACCCCATCCCAGACCAGGTAGCTGGGTATGGTCAATAGGAAGGCAGGCCTGCAAAGGCATGGACCCACAGGGAGGCGCAAGCCCCTGGCTCTGAGTCATTGCCACTGCAGCTGAGGAGAGAGGGTGGGAGAAGGCAATGGCAGCTAGGCCTAAGGGCAAAGCTGCCAGCTGCTAAAAGGGCTTTAAAAAGCAGCTTAGCAATGCTCAGAGCTCAGCCAGCTCACTTCTGTCTTGGCAGGGCTCTGTTTTGGGCCCTGCCCTGTGCCCCTGACCTCCTGGCTGGGGTCAGATCTCACAAGTCTGGGTGTGCAGCATGGACGTAGAGAGTTCCCATGCCCCAGCCTCTTCCTTCCTGGGATTACATCCTGTGGGGGTAATATGAAACCTGTTTAAAATGGACACGAAAAGAAGGCATTAAACAGGCTGTAGGCCATAGTTTCACTCACCAATAACCTCCTGGCTGGCAGCACCAAAATATGTAACCAGATGTTGTCTAGGTTCCTGACTATGCTGCAAAAAATGAATTTCAAGAGCACATCAGGTTAGTTATTCCAGTTATTTATTAAGGTATGGTGGGTAAAGAGGAATGGGAGAAAATAACAGATCATTGGTAATGGGTCCCAAGTAGAGAGGAAGGAGCTGAAGAGTGATAAAGTGGGCTGATTTACAGACTTCAATTGCCCATTACAGATTATAAATGCCCAGGTTTTACTTATGCACCCATTATGGCAGTGGAAAATCGGCGAGAGCCAGGCAAAGAAAGCAGGAAAGGGGTCTAAAGGAAAGAAAGAGCAAAAGGCCTTTGTGCTTGCTTTTTTAAACCATTAATTATTCTACCCTTTTGCAAATGACATGGGAGAAGTCCCAGCTGTTTGCTGTTTTGATTGATTACCCCACCCATCAGTTCTCCAGGAAAGCCTAATGGTAAGGGCCATGGAAAATATCCAGGACTTCTGGCTTCTGGAAGAAATCTCATTCCAAATGGGATTTCTTGGAAGGGTCTTCTAACAGCCATGTTGGGGGTATCAGTGTCCACATGGATTTCTTGCCAGGTTCCAGATCCAACTATTGATTCCCTATCTAGCCTGCTTCAATTCCATGCTCAACACTGGAGGCCTGGTTTAATTACACAAGAGAGTTTGAAAACATTGAATTCTATCTCTTAATTTTTACGTACTAATGCACATTCTAAATACCTCCAATGCAGTTTATAACATATTAAATGAACTTAACTATTTTTAGTACTTTATTTTTCACTTCTACACTTTTACCATGATTATGTTAACAGTTATTTTACTTTAGTAGGTAAAACTACTTTCTCCATTATTTTATGGAAACTAAAATTCCCAATGTAATCAAGATTATCTTCCTTCTACCACCACTGTAATATGCAGATTGAGGTGCCCTCTGACAGGTTTCCCTGTTATGAAGTTACTTTTTGTTATCAACATCAATTCAGGTTCCTATTTAATAATAGCTTCCTGAAATTAGCCATTTCAATATTTCAGTTTAGAAAGTGTTTTTGCAAACTTCCTATAACCAACTATAACCACATATACTATAGTTACTTCATCTCAAGATAAGTTTTGCCTTTACAAAACACATTCCCTTATTTAATGTTAACTCCTACAACTTTATATATTCATTCAAGCCTTGACTTACATATTCCCACCATGATTTTATGAAAACCAGCCACCTTGTCTTAGGATAAAATACATTCCCTTAAACAAACTCTTTAAATTTTAGTAAGAATTGATTATAAATTCACTTCCACAAACCTTTTACTTCTTTCTTTTATCCATTTACAACTCATATCCCTCATTCTGTTATGTGAAGAAAAAAAGTTATTCATTTTAATTTAGGCAAGAACAATGTTTTAAAAGAGGTTTGTAATAATTTCATTAGCCAAAAAATTACAATTTTCATCATCTTAAAGATTTAACAGGATTAATACTACTTTATTTTATTAGTATTCATATAAAACTAGGCAGATTGCACCCAAGTAGAATAAAATCAAAATAATGATAGTTTATGCAAGAGATGTTCTATTTATTCTCCCTCCACAGGTGGTTAAAATCTCTTTTTTCTTTAATAAAATTCTAAAAATGTGATAACCTTAAAAGCATACCAACTGCCAGGTTCTGGAAGATATTTCAATTGTTTAATTTGTTTTAATAATAATTTAGAAAATATCTTCCCATAGCTTTCAAGGACTTTTTCTTTACTTACTGAAATTTGGTAATTGGATTACTAATTACTCTGAATTTAAGGCTGTTAAAATGTTTAAGTTGGGGAATTACAGGACAAACTATCATTCTTAATTCCTTGGCCCAGTAAATAGAGATTTAAGTTAAACTTACATTTCCCTATCTTGTCATACCTAGCCCTTCCCCCATAGCTCTTACAAAGAGAAGGAAGCCTTGGGGGCTGGGTAGGTCAAGGAGCTCAGGAAAAACTTTTCCCCTTTCCTAGCAATTTCTATATTCAGATTTCTAAATGACCTTTCTTTCATGCTTAGTTTCTCTAAATTAGGCTGCAGGAATTATTCATTTACATATAAGCAATTATTTAGCTTAGCAATTTGAATAGAGCTCTTTTAAGAATTTTAATTTGTCTGTTTGATATTACCATCCCAATGTGTGAAGATATTACCTGACAAATAGGCAGAAACAAATAGAGATTTAGACAGAAAAATACAACTCACTAACATTACTTATAATTTTCATTGTCTTACAAAATAAGTTTAATCATAAAATAATATTATATTCAAAAATCTCTTTGAAGGCTATTTCTGATTAATCTAATCTGCACTGTGACCATGTAGTTTTGCACAAGAATTTTATACTTTTTAGTTATTGGCTTATAAACAAATTGTTTCCAATGCTATAAAATACAATCTACGTCATTTATCTTTACTTCAGAGCTTTGTTTATTTCCCATTTTAACTTTGACAGGCCTCAGATGAACAACACTAATTCCTGTGTATTCTCACTGAGGTCATTGAAGTCTCAGGGAAAACTGGTTTATCCAATGACCTGCTGCTTTCAGGATTCCAGATGCTCAGGGTGGGAGGTCCCCCACTCCCCAGTCCTTGGAGATAACTGGACTCCAGTGACTGCTGGACTGGAACATCCAACCCCAAAGGGCAAAGATTCAACCAACCAGCAGTCTCCTCAAAGTTTGTGGGGTCCCTCTGGGCTCTTGCTCAGAGTAGGTAAATTGGAGTCCACCCCTGGATAGTCAAGAGAAAGCAAGGTTATTAACATGAGTGGATGAACTGGAGACAGTTGTGTCTCAAATGTGCCTCCCCCCAAGCCATGGATAGCAGAAGTTGCCATGGATACAAACAGGGGGGAATAGAGTAGTTACCATTACAAAGGTGAGTCCAGTCCTGAAATAACCATAAGCAAAGGTTAAGTTCAGTTTAGAATTACCATTACTATAGCAAGCATGCACAAGGGTGAAGCCAGACCTGCAGAAAACATAAACAAAGGTGAACGTCTAAGATTGTCCTCACAACAACAGCTGCAGGCTAAATGCACCCATTAGTCTGATACTGGCTTTTTTTCTGTTTTATATTATAAAGGCATCTGTATAATGATCCTAACTCTTAGTTACAGTTTATAGTAAATTTTTACTTCAAAAAAAATTGGGCACATTCATTTATTAACTAAGCAATTAAACTATTTTTATTAATAACATTAATGTTGCTAAGTTTTCCTGCTTTTCCAACATTTGAACTAAGTCCACTTGTGTTGTATTATGGGGCACAACATTGGGGGCCGCTCATACTCTTCCACCTCCAATTCTTTCTCTTTCTCCTCATCTGAGGAGGAGTCCATAGGATCCCATGTGTTAGGGTCCCACCTAGGTGTGGTTAGTATCTGGACCTGGACTGAGGCAACCTATAGCCCCTAACTCGAGCATATCTGCAGGCCAGGGTTTCTAACTCAGCACAGGAAATTGGTCAAGGACTCTTTCATCTCTGTTTGTGCTAGATGCATAGCCCTTTCTAGCTTTGACTTTTCTTCTAAGCAGTGCACAGATGCCTTTGCTGCTTGTTCTGCCTCAGTAGCCACCCACAAGTCTCCTAACAGGTGCTGTGCTGTAACTGCCACTCTCTGTCTCTGTTTCCTTATTTAAATGCAGTTGCTCCTCTGCCTGCTGTAGCACAGTCAGCCCACATGCCAGAGTTTTCAGGGCATCCTCTTATGCTCACCGCAGTCCCTGCTCATCCAAGAGGGTAGCCACCTCTCCACACATGGGCGAAATAAGCCAAACTTTTATTCCCCCATGTAGTCTCCTTTCCCTGAGCTCATGCCCACTGCTGCCAGTGGTCCCTCAGTCAGCTGCCTCATGGCTCATCAACTGCTCTGAAGAGGCTTCATATAGGGAATCAGTAGATGGATCTGGAACCTGGCGAGAGGGACCATGTGGACATCAATACCCCAAGACAGCTGCTGGAAGATCCTCGCGAGATTTCTCCTGGAAGACAGGAGAAGCTCCAGATAATTCTCCCAGGACATTATCATTGGCCCTACCCGGGGGATTGATGGGTGGGGTAATCAAAACAAGCAAACACCTGGGACTCCTCCCATGCCATTAGCAAAGGGGTGGAATAATTAACAGTTTAAAAAGCAGGTACAAAGATTATATCCTTTCTGCTCCTGCTCCTGCTCCCAGCAGCATCTGTGCCCTGCTGCTGCTCTCCGGGCCCTCGTGGCTTCTGCACCCTGCTCTTGCCATGTCCCCCCTGTGCTGATCAACACTCAAGTAAAACCTGGGCATTTATAATCTATAATGGGAAACTGTAGTCTATAAATCAGCCCTCTCTATCACTCTTCAACCCCTTCCCTCTACCAGGGACCCGTGATCTGTTATTGTCTCCCATTTCTCTTCTCTCCCTACCTTAGTAAATTGCTGGCCTAACTCACCTGACGTGCTCTGAAATTCATTTCTGCAACATAGTCAAGAACCTAGATAAAATCCGGTAACAGTTCCATCCCAACTCCTGAAGGGCATGAATTGTTGCAACTGGCACTTGGCATAGCAACTGGCACTTAGTCAGGCATAGCTTAATTGGGACTTAAAGACAAGAGAGAATCTCTGAAAATGGCAGGTCAGAAAATTAAGATAATGCTCCTGAAAGAGATGGGAAAATGAGGGGTAATATAAGGGGTTTCAGAACAAGGGCATTCCAGAGGGTATGAGAACAGATTCTGCTAGGGTCATGTGAAGCATACATATAAAGTCTGTTGATGGTTTCACTACACTCATAGGAAGGACATTTACCAAAGACATTAACTGCTTCAGGAAGATTATATTTTATGATACCATATATACATTCTCTCCACTCCAGGGATTGATGTTTACCTTTAACTTATGTCTAGGTCATTGTATTATCAGGGTTCTCTCAGGAAAGAGAATCAACAGGAGATATCTGTCAATAATATGAGATTTTATAAGAGTCTATCATATGACCGTGGGTCTGCACAAATCCAGGTTCCACAGGCAGGCTGCAAGCCAGAGGTTCTGACGAAAGTCCAGTGAAGGTCCTTGATGAGTTTCTGGGAGATGTTGGCTATCCAAAGACAAGCTGGGAAATTCTCTATGAATGCTGAAATCACTTCCCCTTTTAAGGAATTCAACTGATTGGCTAAAGCATCACTCATTGATGACAGCAATCTCCCTGACTGATGTAGATGAAATCAGCCATCTATGCAGTAAACTCACTGGTGACTAAAGTCCATAAATGTCCTTGTATTACAATTAGCCCGGTGCTTGCTTGAGCAAACACCTGGGCACAATTACCTGGCCAAGCTGACACATTAGCCTGACCATCACAGGCATGCAGGTGGCTTTGTGCTGAGGACTCGTGGGTGGCCCCAGATCCCTACAACTGTAATGCCACAGGAAAAAGAATGAATTTGGACCCCTGCATCTCACCATATAAAAAGTTAATTCAAAATGAATCAATGACCTGAATGTAAGAGCTGAACTATCAAACTTACAGGGAAATATAGGACAATAACTTCAGGACATTGTATTAGCAAAGGATTTTCAGATTTTACATCAAAAACATGAGAAAAAGAAAAGAAAAAAGTGAAAACACGGTCTACAGAATGGGAGAAAATATTTGGAAATCATTTGTTTGATAAGAGTTTAATATGCAGAATATATAAAAACTACAACTCAAAAACAAAAAGAGTAATAACCCAAATTTAATATTGGGCAAAGGATTTGAATAAACATTTCTCCAAAGATGATATACAAATGACCCATAAGCACATGAAAAGGTTCTCAGTATACACTAGGGAAATGAAAACCCAAACTGCAATAAAATATTACTGCACACCCATTATGTTAAGCATTATTTTTTAAAAATAAACAGAAAAGAAACACTGTTGGCAGGAAGGCAGAGAAATTGGAACCCTCATACATTAGTGGTTATCCCACCTCATTTGTTACTGTCTTCCAATGCATGTTATATGTTTATTCATTATATGCAATACCAAAAAGTGGTTCTTTGATCAAATTAAGTTTTATAGTTTTCATATCATATTTAATTTAAAATGTTTTCAGAGCTCATTTGTTTTAATGAAATGATGATCATTGCTGAGATGAAAGAGACAACAAAATTCTAGGATTGATATTCTTAGGGTGAGTCTTGAAGTCTTTGGTTACAGGAGCAATACATCTGTTAGCAAGGACAAGTCATCAATGATGATGACTCAGAACCTCCCAGGACCACAGACCTGACATGTATACCATGACTATTCTATCTCCTAACATTTTAAAATTTATTTCTGAAAGCCTTTCCTTTCACATTATCCCTAAAAGGAAACGGGGATGAAAGTTGTTCAATAACTCTTAATTCAATAAAATCCTCAACATCACTCACTGAGGAAGAAGTGATGTGATGGGATACTGTAAGGAAGAGAAGCACAGCAGCTTAGGTCAGTGGATACGAAATACTGTGTTTGGATGAGCTTTTCCACTCCTCACTTATTACACAGTTCACTCCCTCACTGAAAAAGGAATAAGTGTGTGGCGTATGTGAGTGTTCTAGTGTGTGCTATTACAGGTATGTGACACTGTGTATGTGTGTGCATGCATGCTTATATGCACATGAGTGTTTGTACTTCATGTCTGGGAATGAATGTACATAAGTGTGTCCATATGTTTCTGTATCCACTGTAATGTGCATGCTGATATCATGGGACAGGTAGACTCTCTTCTGGTTGCCCTGATGAACTGTGAACAAAAAAGACAAAAATCCAGTTAATGGATTATAACAAAATGAGTATGGTTTGTGTTGTAAGCATATTGTCATACCTATGATAAGACATTATAATTATATGATTTTCTTTTATTTGTTGGTTTTTTCCTAAGTTTCAGAGACTGAAACACCCTTCACTTGTGATTGCCCCCACAGTCCACATGCTCTCACATAAAGATGCTCCACATCCTTGGGATGCAGGGGTCTTTCTGAAGAGGCATTTTAAGATCATAGAAATCAACAGTTTTGATGCGGAAAATTTTGGCATTCGTTATCTGTGTTGGACAAAGTACCCATTTTATTAGAATTCTTGAGATGTCACTTTGCTGCACACATGGCCAGTGGACAGCTCCTCTCTGTTAGACCCTCACTGTGTCCTCAGAGCATCACATGAGATACTGGGAGGGAGAACTGTATGAGCTCAGCCTGGTTCTGGCCACCCATCTCTATCACATGCACACATTTGAGCTCCACAAAGACATGAAAGCATTGGGATTTTCCCCATAGCTAGGGTGATATTCAGGAGGAAGGTATTCTCACCTTCCTTCCTCCTTTTAGTAAACACTTGTCACCATCTCATGCTGTGCCCAGCACTGAGAAAAGGAAAACCCAATTCAAACATGGATCCTGACCCTGACCACTTGCTCTTACTGAGGAAAACTGATAAGCGAAAATGGGCCGTCCATGAGAGGTGCCTCATTGTAAAGAGCCAACTCATAAAAGAGGAATTTCCTCAACTCTCCTATCTTCAGAACAAGGCTACCTTCCAGCCAGGTGTTTGGGAGCAAGTCATTCCCAAGTGGACTGCATTCAACGTGGATGAGCTTGGGTGTTAACTGCATTTGGGATGAACAACAAACTTTACCACTCAATCTTGTGAGATATATGCCCACAGAACTAAAGACTGGGAGCAGTGTAAAAAGCTCCTCTACCCCCATAAAAATCTTACGGTGTAAGAAAAAGTGGTTTAAAGATAAGTAAAATGTAGATCTATAGAATGTAATGGGATGAAAGTCCTCCATTATCCTGGAAAATTTCAGGCCTAAGGTAATTTATAACCATCCATCTACCCATTCATTCATTCATTCATTCATATAAAAAAATTTAGTGCACTGTGTGTGTGCACATGTATGTGTATATGTGTGTATGGTTCTGGGTGTACAATGATGAGCAAAGCAGTTATTTTGTAATGCTTATTTTACAGTTGGGTGACTGATGAAAAGAAATGACATGGAAACACATGACTACAAGATGAGGTAAATGGTATGAATGAAAACAACCAAAAAAAAAAAAAAAAAAAGCAAGTGGTGCTAGAGAATCACATAGGAACTAATTTATATTAGGAGGACACTTAGAAGTCCTGTAGTGGATGGGATATTTATATTGAGTTTGAGAAATTAATTAGATGAGGAATGTGTCTCAGCAAGGCAGGATATTGGATGATTCCAGAATCATTTGCTCAAAAATCTGTCCATTCTCTGCTGAATTGCCTTTGCACCACCTAAACCAAAATCACAAATATTTACTCCTATGATTTCTCCTAACAGTTTTATTATTCAGCCCTTATATTTAGGCATATGGCCTATTTTAAATGTGTTCAAATTAAATTTAATTGGAGTTAATTAAAGTGTGAGAGAGAAGTCAATTTTTTTCATTTTAAAAACAATTTATTGAAGTATATCATTCAAACATTATCATACAGGAACAATAAGTATATTGTAAAAGTTGTGAACCTACATGACCCTACCACAAATACCTTGCATTGTTGTGAGACATTTGAAACAAATTATGAAAGAGCATTGTCAAAGTATTAATACTAACTATAGAACATATCTCACAGTTGGTGTATTTTCCCCTCAACCCACCCTACTATATTTTTTGTTCATAAACCATATAATTTATTGAAAGTAACAGACAATTGCATGTGGAATAATCACCGAGTTTTGCACTCATCACATCAATCAATATTAGGGCATTTTCTTTACTGCAAAATAAAAGGAAAACAAGAAAAATCAAACCCTTATCATACCCATGTTAGTGCTAATTATAAATTTTATGATGTGTTTCACCATCTCTATTCTTTTCCAAACATTTACAAACAACTTTTTACCAATTCTGCACAGATTAAAGCTCAGCTTTTCAATCTCTAACCACATTCTTTTCTCTAGGGACTTATATTCTATCTATTAACTCTATGAGCTGACTCATTATATTCAGTTCATAATATCAAAATCATAGGAATAACCATCATAAATATATATGCACCTGTATTAGTCAGCCAAAAGGGTGCTAATGTGAAATACCAAAAATGGGTTGGTCTTTATAAAGGGTATTTATTTGGGGTAGAAGTCCACAGATACCAGGCCATAAAGTGTTAAGTTTCTTCTCTCACCACAGTCCATTGCCACGTGTTAGAGCAAGACAGCTGCCGGCGTTTGCCAGGGTTCAGGCTTCTGGGGTTCCTCTCTTCTCGGGGCTGCGTTTCTCTCTGGGCTTAGCTCCTGTTTCCTCCACAAGGTCAGCTGTAGATGATCAGGTGAACAGCTTGCTTCTCTTCTGCTGGGGCCTTCTTTCCAACATCAAAAATGCTTCTCAAAAGACTGCTTCAACTGTCCTTTGCCTTGCCTTTTATATTCAATTCCCCACCCACCAAGGGGTGGGGCTCAATGCCCTAATCCTAACCTAATCATGCCCAGATTAACAGATCAGTTTACAAGCATGATCCAATTATATTTTTGGAATTCATAATTACATCAAACTGCCACAGCACCTAACTAGATTTCCTCAAAATTCATGAGGCAAACACTGGCACAACTGAAAAAGAATTTGATGTGTCTACAATAATAATTGGAGACTTTAACTAACCTCTCACATCAATAGATAGAACAACTAGACAGAAGATCAACAAGAAAACAGAGAACTTGAACTATATGATAAATGAGCTGGACCTGACAGAAACATACAGAACATTATACCCCAAAACAACATGTTATACACTCTTCTCAAGGCTTTCAATCATTTCCCAGGATAGACCACATGTTGGGCCACAAACAGCTCTAATTAAAGTTTTAAAAACTGAAATTATACAAAGCACTTCCTCTGATAATAGTGGAATGAAGCTGGAAATCAAGAAAAAGCAGGGGGTGGGGCGGTGGACATTTGCAAGTATATAGTGGCTAAACAACACACTCCTAAACAATTAGTGGGTCAAAGAAGAAATTGCGAGATAAATTAGTAGATACCTTGAGATGAATATAAATGAGAACACAATATATCATAACTTATTGTATCTAGTTAAGGCATTGCTGAGACAGAAAGTTAGAGCCCTAAATGCCAATATTAAAAAAAGAAGAAAGAGCTAAAATCAAAGACCTAACTGAACAAATGGAGAAACTAAGAAAATAACAACAAACCAATCCTAAAGCGAGCAGAAAGAAAGAAAGAAAAAAGATTAGAGAAGAAATAAATGAAATTTAGAACAAAAATAAATAGAGAACATTGACAAATCCAAAAGCTAGTTCTTTGAGATCTATAAAATTTACATACACTTATCTAGACAAGCAAAGAAAAAAAAGAGGGAAGATGCAAATAAATGAAATCAGTAATGAAAGGGGAGGCATTATGACTGACCCCACAGAAATAAAAAGAAAATCATAAGATGATATTTTAAGAATCTGTATGCCAACAAATTAGACAACCTAAATAAAATGGACAAATTCTTAAAAATGCACAAAACAACATAAATTGACTTTATAATTAATACAGGAACTCTCCAAAGCAATCACAAGCAAAGAGATTGAATCAGTCATCAAAAATCTTCCAACAAAGAACAGCCCAGGACAGATGGCTTCAAGGGTGAATACTACCAAACATTTCCAGAAGAATTAATACTAATCTTGTTTAAACTCCTCCAAAAAATTGAAAAGGAGGGAAAATTACCCAAAACATTTTATGAAGCCAACTTCAACCTAATATCAAAACCAGATAAAGAAACTACAAGAAAAGAAAATTATAGACAAATCTCTCTAACGAACATAGACGCAAAAACTCTTTACAAAATCCTTGCAAATCAAATCCAACAGCATATTTTTTTAATTAATCAATTAAAATATTCATTTAATAAAATAGAAAGAAGAAAGGAAGATATTGGAACAAAAATGGTAGACACAGAATACAAGTATTAAAATGGAAGTTGTACATCAAACTATCAAAATATGATTAAATGTGAATATAATAAGCAATCCAAAAAAGGCAGAGATTATCAGACTAGATTTATAGAGATCCAAATATACAGTGTCTTCATAAGATATAATTTAGATTCAAAAATATAATAGATTGGAAATAAAAGGATGGAAAAACATATCATGTAAAAAACAATGCAAGGAAAGTGGCAGTGGCTATACTAACATCAAACAAAGTGCAATTTAAATGTTAAAAATGTTACTTTTGAAAAAGATGGATGTTTTATAATCATGACAACATAACAATTCTTCAGGAAGATATAATAATTATAATCATATAAGCATCTAACAGAAAAGCACCAAAATACAGGAAGCAAAACTTTAAAACTAAAGGGAGGAATAGGCAATTCAAAATTATTAAGTGAAGACACCAATACCTATATTTCTTTTTTTTTTTTTTGAGATATACATAATCCTTTATTTTTCTTAATTATTTGACATGCACATATAGATTCAAGTACCCATGTCTTGTCTTTTTTTTTTTTTTAATGGTAATTTTTTTTTCTTTCATATATATTTTAAAAGATGCTTAGATTACATAGATGTTACACAAAAATTACAGGGATTCCCATGATCTCCACCTCCCACACCTCCCATAACATCCCACATAAACATCTTTCATTAGCGTGGCACATCACCTGCAATGGATATACACATCCTGGGGCTTTGCCATTAAGCATAGACCACAGTTCACATTGTAGACCACACTCTCTCCCACACAGTTCTGATTGGGATATGCTGGTGTAAAATGGCCTATATCTGTTACCACAACGTCACTCAGGACAACCTCCAAGTCCTGAAAAAGCCCCTGTATTACAACTGACCTCCACTCCCCACCCCAAAAGTGTCTAGTGGCCGCTGGCTTCACCTCACTGTTAAAATTTCTTCCATTGCTTGAATCCCAATATGTCTACAACAGAATACCATTAAGTCCACTCTAGTCCATAGCTCTTCCCCCAATCCTGAGGGGACTGGAATGGTAATGTCCACTCCACCTCCAAGTGAGAGGGGGCTTATATCCCATGGATACGGTGGATGGGATTATCCTTCCTGCAGCTGCAGAGTCTCTCCATTCCCTGGGAGGGCCGTTGTCCATCATCATCATCTCCTCACCAGGTGACGGGTGAGTCCATTGAGCTGTAGAGTAGGAGTTGCAGTCCACCGAAATTCCAGGCACAGCTGGCACATAGGCAGGTCAGAGGCTCCAGTCTCTGGAAGTACACCTACAAACTCCAGCATCACATATAGGTTTGAATAGAAAGGACTGATAGACCATGTGCAGGGAGGACTTATTTGAGTCCAACTCTGTCACTCTCAGGAGCACAGATTCCAAAGTAGAGCCCACTGATAAGGCATCAATCTCTGGGGCTATCCCACCTTATATAGGACCTGAGTGTCTCCAGAGCCCTCAGGAGCCCCTCTGTGTGGGGTGATATCCACTTTGGTGTTCTATGAGATCCTACTGAGGTGTGCATTAGTGTTACCTCTGGGATGACCTCCCGACTCTCTTTGAAGTCTCTTAGCCACATGAACTCATTTGTCTTTACCTTTTAATTATATACCACAATCAAGTGGGTTTTATTCTTGTTATGCAAGGATGTTTCAATATAAGAAAATCAATTTAAGTACTTTATTCTGTAGTTCTGATCACTCCCACAACTATTAACGTTAAAGGAATTTCCAGCTTGGTGCACTAATTCTGAGTGAAGCCAGCTGCCCAGGAAAGTGCCAGCTCACCAAAAACATCTGATGGAATGCACAAGTGCCAGTCATTGGATAGCCTGAAATACCTCTTGAAGAGACAAAAATTAGTGTCTGTGTCAAATACAGCTATTCCCTCTAACTCTAGCCCAAATACCTATTGCTAGGGGAAGGGCAAACCAGACACCTCTTAAGAAACCTTGTCTGTTTTCATCTCCTGAAGCTTAACTAAAAGGGCAATGCCTCTTCTCATTCCTCTCCTCTACCATAGGAACTGAGATTGGCAGTTTATACCTAGCCCTGTTGTCTATTGTGATCTCTCTTTAGAGTTAACCAACAGCATAAAATAACTGAAAGAAGAAAACTGTTTCCCACCAATTTTGGGAAAATGCAGCCTTTACAGGCACCTAGCCTTTTCTACATTTGTGGTCCAGTATCCTCTTAGTGGGACCATATATTCTCAAAACTCAAATCAAGTTTATTTCTTCCAGAGTCAACATCTTGTTAGCCATATGGGGACTTCATCCAGCTTCAACCAGGATGCCAGAGCTGTCTTTCTCCAACTAAGACAGAAGAACCAGAGGGTTTTAGACCTTGTCAGGTAGGGCCTACTGCCCCTAACCAGCAGGATGTTGGTCATTTCAGAAGAATGACCATCTCCCTTCAGCACCCCTTTAAGAATAAAGATGTAAACTCTCTGAGTGGGGGAATGAAGCAGGCTAGATAGGGAATCAATAGATGGAACTGGAACCTGGCAAGAAGTCCATGTGGACATTGATACCCTCAAGATGGCTGCTGGAAGATCCTCATGAGACGTCCCCTTTGGAATGAGATTTCCTCCAGAAGCCAGGAGAAGCCCCAGATATTATCCATGGGCCTTATCATTGGGCCCTCCTGGGGGATTGATGGGGGGGGGTGTCATCAATCAAAACAGCAAACAGCTGGGACTTCTCCTGTGTCATTAGCAAAGGGGAAGAATAATTAATAGTTTAAAAAGCAAGCACAAAGGACTTTTGCTCTCTCTTGCCTTTTGACTCCTCTTCTTGTCTTCACCCTGGTTCCTGCTGTCCTTGCCTGGCTTTTGCCATTTTTACCCTGCCACAATGGGTGGACATTTATAATCTATAATGGGCAATTGTAGTATGTAAATCAGCCCACTTTATCACTCTTCAGCCCCTTCTTCTCTACCTGGGACCCATGACCCATGATCTGTCATTTTCTCCCATTTCTCTTCCTTCACCATACCTTAATAAATTACTGGCCTACCTAACCCATTGTGCTCTTGAAATTCATTTTTTGTGGCATAATCAAGAACCTAGACAAAATCCAGTTACATTATCTCTCCATTTGAGTTATTGGTTAGGTTGGTCACTACAATCCTTAAAATAATAAAAGAATCTACCACATCTCTGAACATGCTCTTATAGTGGATGGAGAGTATGTTGCAGTCGGACTTCTGCAGTGGCCAGTGATGGCTCAATATGGCCAGATTTACAATGGGCATTGGCTCCAGGCTGGCTCAATCTCATAGTGCTCCAGGACACTATGAACCAGGCCAATGAAACACTGGTTTTTACCTCCAAGGGTCAATGGTACTGCAGCATGCTGGCTATGTGAAGGATATAAAAAGTGGAGCAATAATTACCAGAGTAATGTGAGTAGAACCTAAACAGACACAATTGGCATTATGACATGCTGTCATGGAGAAAACATGTATGTTGTTGCAAACCTGGAGCTAAGATCTATTAACTGTAGTTCAAAGAGGAATTTGTGCATTGATTAATGCACTGATTAGTACTAAGTGCTGTAGTTATATACCTGATGAATATAATATATCTTCTATTCTAGATCATATGCAGAAGGATATTGAATATGTTAAAAGTCTTGGGAAATTTAATTCATTTTCTAAATAATGAACATGCCTATAAAATAAAAGAATAGTTCTCAAGTATTGTCTTTATTTTGTTAGTCATATGCTTATCTTGTTGCCTATATTGTCTCTGTGAGTTTGTGTCTAGGGCAGTGCCTCTCTTCATACCTCTCCTAGCTACCCTAAGCATAGCCATCACTGTAGGAACCAGGGATGGCAGTTTATACCAGTCCCAGCAGGTCTTCCACAAACTCTCCCTTGAGTTAACTATATCTTCAAAATTTCAAGTTTATTTCTTCCAGAATCAAGGCCTTCCGGAACAAAGTGTTAATCATGTGGGGATTTCATCCAGTTCCAACCACAGTGCCAGACCTGTCTTCCCTCAACCTCAATAGAATAGCCATAGATATTCACACCCCATTAGGCAGGGACTATTGCCCTTAATCAGCAGGAAGCATCTACAGAAGAATGGCCATTACCCTTCAGCTGCCCCATAAGAATAAGTGTGCAAACTCTCTTAATGGGGAGTTGATGAAGGTTAGTATATGAAACAGGGAAGGCGGCTGGTCAGAATAAAGGTCAACAAAGATCCTAGTCACAAGGTCCAGTTTGAAAGTCCCAGACTTTAAAAGAAGTCCTGGATAACTTCAGACAAAAGGGTGTCCCATTGGTTCCCTGAAAGATGATGGATGAAGGTAGAAAGGAAACCAATCAGGGGAGCAAAAAGCTGGGGACCTGTGTGTCTATGTGGACTCTCCTTATGCCTAAAATAGTTTTAAAGGTCACACTAGAAAACTCAGATAATTTAGAAGGGGAAAATATATGGTATTGGAAGCCTCATAATAGGACTTCCCTACCTGGTACTTTGTTATCTACTAATGGAAATGTTGCTTGCTGCAGGAAAGCTTTCAGTCTTTCATAGTGGAATATTATGCTAGCTGTAGATTTTTCATATATGCACTTTGCCTTATTGAGAAAGTTTCCATTTATTTCTACCGTTTGGATTGTTTTATTTTTATTTTTTTTCAAGAAATAGTGCTGTATTTTGTCAAATGCCTTTCTGTATCAATTGAGCAGATCATGTGATTTTTCCTTCTTCAATTTATCAGTGTGGCTTATTACACTAATTGATTTTCTTGTGTCAAACCACCTTTGCATTCCTGGGATAAAACTCACTTCACCGAGGTATATAATGCTTTTAATGTGCTTTTGGATTTGGTTTGCAAGTATTTTGTTTAGGATTTTTGCAACTATATTCATGAGAGATATTGAACTGTAATTTTTTGAATAGTATTTTTATCTGGTTTGGGTATTAGGGTGATTTTGGCTTCACAGAATAAGTTTGGTAATGTTCCTTCCTGTTCAATTTTTTTGAAAGCTCTTGAGCAAGATTGGTATTAGATCATCTTTGAATAGTTGGTATAATTCAACTGTGAAGACATCTGGTTCTTGGTTTTTCATTTTTTTAGTAGGTTTTTGATGACTGTTTCAATTTCTTCACTTACGATTGGTTTGTTGAGGTCTTCTGTTTCTTCTATGGTCAGTGTAGGTGGTTCATATCTTTCTAGGAATTTATCTATCTCACCTACACTGTCCAATTTTTTTGGCATAGAGTTATTCATAGTATCCTTGTATGATTTCTTTTATTTCTGTGGGGTCAGTGGTAACATTCCCTTTCTCATTTCTGATTTTATTTATTTGCATCTTCTCTCTTTTTTTCTTTGTCAGTCTAGCTAAGTGTTCGTCAATTTTCTCAATCTTCTCAAATAACCACCTTTTGGTTTTGTTGATTCTATTTTTATTTTTTTGTCCTCAATTTCATTTATTTCTGTTCTGATCTTTACTATTTCTTTCCTTCAGGTTGGTTTGGGATTACTTTACTGTTTTTTTTCTATTTCCTTCGGGTGTGCAGTTATATCTTCAATTTTCGCTCTTTTTGCTTTTTTTAAATGTAAGCATTGAGGGCTATAAATTTCCATCTCAGAACTGCTGCCCCATAGGTCTGATATGTTGTGTTCTCATTTTCATTCATCTCAACATATTTTCTGAATTCTCTTGCAATTTCTTCTTTGACTCACTGATTATGTAAGAGTATGTTGTTTAATCTCCATATATTTATGAATTTTCTCTTTTTCCATCCATTATTGAGTTCCAGCATCATTCCATTACAATCAGATGAAGTGTTTTGTATAATTTTAAACTCTTTAAATTTATTGAGAATTGTGTCACCCAACATATGGTCTATCTTTGAGAAGAAACCATGAGCACTTGAAAAGCATATATATCCTGCTATTGTGTGGTGCAATGCTCTATAAATATCTGGTTTAGTTTATTTATCATGTTATTCAAGCTCCCTCTTTATTTATCCTCTGCCAAGATATCCCACCCAATACTGAGTGTAGTGTTGAAATCTCCAACTATTATTGTAGAGACATCTATTTCTCCCTTCTGCATTGCCAGTGTGCCTCATGTATCTTTGGACACTGAGGTTAGGTGCATAAAATTTAGTATAATTAATTCTTCTTGGAGAATTGCCTCTTTTATTAGTATATAATGACCTTCTTCATCCCTTATGACAATTTTGCATTTAAGATATAATTTGTCTGATATTTGTGGCACTACTCCAGCTCTTTTTGTTTACTATTTGTATGGAAGATCTTTTTCCAACCTTTCATTTTTCACTTGGTTGTGTTCTTAGTTCTGAGCTGAGTCTCTTGTAGACAACATATAATTGGGTCCTATTTTTCAGTCCATTCTATCAGTCTATGTCTTGTGATTGGTGAGATCAAGCCATTAACCTTCCATGTTATTACTGTAAAGGCATTACCTACTTCATCCATTTTGTCCTTTGGCTTTCTTTTTTCATATTTGTATTATTGTCTGTCTTTTTACTCTTTAATTTACCCTTCCAATTAATTCTCATTCCTATAGTCTTCTCCAAATCTCTCACCTTTGTTTTTTTCTTACTGCAGCACTCTCTTTAGTTTCTCTTGTAACTCTGCCTTTTGGTAACATATTCTATCAGTTCTTGTTTGACCCTGAAGACTTTGAACTCACTCTCAGTTTTGAAGGACAGAATTCCTTCAAAAGAAATTCCAATTCTTTGCTGGAACAGAATTCTGGGCTGGTAGTTTCTCTCTTTTAGTTCCTTAAATACATCATATCACTTTCTTCTCTTCTTCTTGGTTTCTAATTAGAGGTTGGCACTTAATTTTATCAAGATCCCCTTGTATGTAATGCTTTGCTTTTCTCTTGCTTCTTTCAGAATTCTCCATTTATCTCTGATATTTGGCATTCTGAATAGTAGATGTCTCAGAGTAGGTCTATTCAGGTTTATTCTGTTTGTTGTGCATTGTTCTTCTTGGATATTGGTATTTATTTCTTTCATAAGGTTTGGGAAGTTTTCAATCATTGCTTCCTTGAAAAATATTCTTTCTGTCCCTTTTCTCTCTCTTGTGCTTCTGGGACACCAGTAATGTGGATGTTTGTGCATTTTACATTGGCATTCATTTCCCTGTTCCATTTTTTTTTTTTTTAGAAAAAAATGGAGACCCTGCTCCTTTCCCCCTCCCCCCCCCATTCTCTTCTCTTTCTGTTCTCCTGTCTTTACTAGGTCAGATGTTCTGTCTTAGAAATCAATGATTCTCTCTCCAAGCAATTCAAATCTATTTTATGTACCTATAATGTATTTTTAATCTCACCCATAATGTCTTTCAATCCCATAATGTCTGATACTTTTCTTTGCAGGCTTTCATATTTTCTTTATGCTCTCGCAGTGTCTTCTTATTATACCTTATCTCTTCAGTTGTATTTTCTTTAAATTCTTTGAATTGATTTAGGAGAGTTGTGGGATTATCACAGATTAATTGTCTTAAATACTGTATCTCTTCAGGATATTTGGTTTGTTCCTTTGACTGTACCATCCCTTTGTGTTTCCTAGTATGGCTTGTGATATTTTGCTGATGTCTTTGCATCTGAATATATTGGTGAACTTTACTCTGATAGCCAATTTCTTTCTCTTACCTATTGTTTATTTTCCACAGGTCTTCTTTGATAATTTGTTCAATGTATTCTAAGTCTTCAAAATTGCCCAGTTTAAGTTATCAAAATCATGCCAAGGGCTCACTAATGGAGCACAGATTTTCTCCCAGATGCTAGGATACAGTGAAGACCAAAGCAGTTTTTGTCCATGCAATTTCCACACTTGTCAGCAGATGGGCGCATCAGCATACCTTTCCACAGACATATTTCAAGCTCCATTTTCCTGTTTTGGTCTGTTCAGAGCTGTGATTCTAAACATGCTCTGTTGGCCAAATTCACTGTAGAAAAGCTCCTGGTTCCCCCTTCCTTTTCCCTTGTAACAGTAGATAAGGAGGAAGATGTCTGTTCCCATCTCAGTCAGCTGCAGTGAGCAGGGCTTTTTAATATCTTGGGGGAGGGGAAACTTTCCCAGCTGCTGCATGTGCTTGGTAACTCATCTTAGTTGTTTCAAGTTCTTCATCTCTCTGTCCCTATCCCTCCTGGGAGTTGTGAAGCACTGTCTTGGTCTGCTGACCCCAAAAGCTGGTCCCTCCCAAGCTGGTCCCACTGCTTTTGGCACTTTTTAAAAATAAAAACATACACTCCTCAATTAAAGGTAATAGATACATATAATTTTTTTAAAAATCATACAATAGGTTACACAATATATTTGGTTCATATTAATGCAATCATACAGTATTTGTCCTTTTGTGTCTGGCTTGCTTCACTCAACATATTGTCCTCCAGCTTCCTTCATGTTGTCATATGCTTTACGACTACATTTCTTCTTGTAGCTCCACAAAATTCCATCATGTGAATAGACCACAATTTGTTTATCCATTCATCTGTTGAAGGACACCTGGATTGTTTCCAAATTTGGGAATCATGAATAATGTTGCTATGAACATTGGTGTGCAGATGTCTGTCCATGTCACTTCTCTCAGTGTTTCTGGGTATATACCCAGTAGTGGTATTGCAGGGTCATGTGTCAAGACTATATTCAACTTCCTTAGGAACTGTCAAACAGTCCTCCACAGAGGCTGTACCATTCTGCATTCCTACCATCAGTGAATCTTTCCACATCCTCTCCAACACTTATAGTTCTCTGTATTTTTAATAGTGGTCATTCTCATAGGTGTGAAATGATATCTCATTGTAGTTTTGATTCACATTTCCTTAATCATGACTGAAGTTGAGCATTTCTTCATGTTTTTTGTTTTGTTTTGTTTTTTGTTTTGCCATTTGTATTTCTTCTTTGGAGAAAGGTCTATTTAAGTCTTTTGCCCATTTTTTCATTGGGTCATTTGTCTTTTTATTGTTGACTTGTAACACCTCTTTATATATCCTGGATATTAAACCTTTATCATTTATGTGATTTCCAAATATTTTCTCCCATTGAGTTGGCTGCCTTTTCACCCTTTTGAAAAAGTCCTGTAAGGTGCAAAACTGTTTAATTTTGAAGAGGTCTCATTTATCTATTTTTCCTTTTGTTGCATGTACTTTAGGTGTAATGTCCAAGAAACCACCACATACTACAAGGTCTTGAAGGTATTTTTCTACATTTTCTTCTGGTAGTTTTATGGTTCTGGCTTTTATATTTAGGTCTTTGATCCATTTTTAGTTGATTCTTGTATGGGGAGTGAGATAAGGGTCCTCTTTCATAATTTTGGCTATAGATATCCATTTGCCCCAGCACCATTTGTTGAAGAGACTGTTTTGTCCTATTAACATTAAGTTTGTTAAGTTTTTCAAAAACCAGTTGACTGTATCAGTGAAGGTTTATTTCTGGGTTCTAATTTCTATTTCACTGTTTGATATGTCTGTCTTTATGCTAGTACCATGCTGTTTTGACCACTGTAGCTTTGTGATATGTTTCAAGGTCAGGCAGTGAAATCTCTCTCATGTCGCTCTTCTTTTTTAGAATGCTTATGTGTATTCAGATGCAGTTTACCTTCCAAATGAATTTGGTAATTGCTTTTTATAATTCAGTAAAGTAAGCTGTTGGGATTTTGATTGGTATTGCATTGAATCTATAAATCAGTTTGGGTAAGATTGACATCTTCACAATATTTATTATTCCAGTCCATGAACATGGAATGTCTTTCCATTTGCTTAGGTCTTTTAAAATTTCTTTTAGCATTGTTTTGTAGTTTCCTACATATAGGTCCTGTACTTCTTCGGTTGAATTAATTCCTAGGTATTTGAGTCTTTTTGCTGCTTTTGAAAGTGAAATTTCCCCCCTGATTTCCTCCTCAGATTGCTCAGTATTAGTGTATAAAACATTACTGATTTTTGTCTGTTGATCTTGTATCCTGCCACTTTGCTGAACTCATTTATTAGCTCAAATTGCTTTTTCATGGATACTTCAGGATTTTCTAAGTACAAGATCATGTCACCCACAAAAAGTGAGAGTTTTATTTCTTCTTTTCCTATTTGGATGCATTTAACTTTTTTTGTTGTGTAATTGCCCTAGCTAGAACTTCCAGTACATTATTGAATAACAACGGTGACAGTGGCCATCCTTGTCTTGTTCCCAATCTTAGAGGGAAAGCTTTCAACCTTTCTCCATTGAGTATGGTGTTGGCTGTGGGTTTTTCATATATGCCTTTTATCATATTGAAGAATTTCCCTTCTATTCCTATCTTTTGAAGTGTTTTTATAAAAAAAGAATACTGAATTTTGTCAAATGTGTTTTCCGCAACGATTGAGATTATCATGTGTTCTTTTTTTCCCTTCAATTTGTTTATGTGGTATATTACATTGAATGACTTATGTTGAACCAAACTTGTATACCAGGAATAAATCTCACTTGATTGTGATGTATAAGTCTTTTGATATGCTGTTGGATTCAATTTGAAAGTATTTTGTTGAGAATTTTTGCATCTATGTTCATTAGAGAGATTTTTCTGTAATTTTCTTTTCTTGTACTATCTTTACCTGGCTTTGGTATTAGGGTGAAGTTGGCTTCATAAAATGTGTTGGGTAATTTTCCGTCCTCTTCAATTTTTTGAAAGAGTTTAAACAGGATTGGTGTTAATTCTTTTCAAAATGCTTGGTAGAATTCACCTGTGAAGCCATCTGGTCCTGTACTTTTCTTTGCTGAGAGATTTTTGATGATGGATTCAGTCTCCTTAAATGTGATTGGTTTGTTAAGTTCTTGTATTTCTTGTAGCATCAGTGTTGGTTGGTTTTGCATGTCTAGGAATTTATCCATTTTATCTAGGTTGTCTAGTTTGTTGGCACGTAGTTTCTCATAATATCCTCTTATGATTCTTTTTATTTCTGTGGGGTCAGTTGTAACTTCCCCTCTTTCATTTCTGATCATATTTATTTGCATCTTCTCTCTTTTTTTCTTTGCTAGTCTAGCTAGGGGATTTTCAATTTTGCTGATCTTCTCAAAGAACCAGCTTTTGGTTTTGTTGATTTTTTCTATTTATTTTGTTCTCAATTTCATTTATTTCTGCTCTAATTATTATTTCTTTCCTTCTGCTTGCTTTGGGATTGGTTTGCTCTTCTTTTTCTAGTTTCTCTAGTTGTTCAATTAAATCTTTGAGAGTAGCTCTTTCTTGTTTTTTAATATAGGCATTTAGGGCTATAAAATTATCTCTCAAGACTGGCTTTTCTGTATCCCATAAGTTTTGATAAGTTGTGTTCTCATTTTCATTTGTCTCAATACATCTACTCATTTCACTTGCAATTTCTTCTTTGACCCACTGATTATTTAGGAGTGTGCTGTTCAGTCTCCACACATTTGCAAATTTACTTTTTTCTTGTTCATTATTGATTTTTAGTTTCTACCCATTATGCTCTGAGAAGGTGCTTTGCATAATTTCAATCTTTTTTATATTTATTGAGAGCTGTGCTGTGCCCTAATATGTGTTCTATCCTGGAGAAAGATCCATGGGCACTTGAGAAGAATGTATAACCTGCTGAGTTTGGATTCAGTGTTATATATATGTATGTTAAGTCTAAGTTGTTTATCATATTGTTCAAGTTCTCTGTTTCCTTGTTGATCTTCTGTTTAATTGTTCTATCTAATGATGTGAGTGGGATGTTTAAGTCCCCAATGATTATTGTAGAGATGTTTATTTCTCCCTTCAGTTTTCCCAGAGTTTGTTTCATGTATTTTGGGGCACTCTCATTAGGTGCATAGATATTTATGACTGTTGTATCTTCCTGGTGGATTGTCCCTTTTATTAATATATAATGGTCTTCTGTAACTCTTATAACATTTTTTGCATTTAAAGTCTGTTTTGTCTGATATTAGTATAGCTACCCTTGATCTTTTCTCATTGTTATTCACATGGAGTATATTTTTCCAGCATTTCACTTTCAGCCAGTTTTTATCCCTTGGTCTAATGTGAGTTTCTTATGAGTAGCATATGGATGGCTGATTAAAAAAAAAAAATCCATTCTGTCAGCCTGTATCTTTTGATAAGGGGGTTTAATCCATTCACATTCAATCATATTACTGTAATTGCACTATTTACATCCTCCATTTTATTCTTTGGTTTTCATATATCATATCTTAATTTTGACTGTATTTTTACTCTTTTGGTTATCATTTCTGCTGTTCTTTCTTCTATACTCTCTTCCAAACTTACCTCTCTTGTCTTTTTCTTTTAGGCTCTAAGGTTTCCTTTAATATTTCCTGCGAAGTTGGATTCCTTTTTGCAAACTCTCTTAGTTTCTGTTTGTGTGTGAATATTTTATACAACCTTCATATTTGAAGGACAATTTTGCTGGATAAAAAATTCTCAGCTTGCAGTTTTTCTCTTTTAGTATCCTAATTGTATCATACCTCTGTCTTCTTATCTCCATTGTTTCTTAAAGGAAATCTGTGCTAACTCTTACTGAACGTCCCTTATACATGATGGTTTGTTTCTGCCTTGCTGCTCTGAAAATTTTCTCTTTATTATTGACATTTGGCATTCTCAGTAGTGTGGGTCTTGGAGTAGGTCTATTTGTATATATTCTGATTGGGGGTAGGGTGTGCTTCTTGGATATGTAAGTTCATTTCTTTCATGAGAGTTGGGAAGTTTTCAGCTATTATTTCCTCAAATACTCTTTCTGCTCCTTTTCACTTCTCTTCTCCTTCTGAAACTCCCATGACACATATGTTGTTGCATTTTGTGTTGTAATTCAACCCTCTGAACACTTGCTCAATTTTTTCCATTCTTTTTTCTTTCTGTTCTTTTCTCTCTTCAATTTTAACTGCTCTGTCTTCTGTATCGCTTATTCTTTCTCCCATCATTTCGAGTCTGCTGTTGTATGCCTCAAATATGTTTTTGATCTCACCTATTGCATCTTTCATTCCCATGAGCTCTGTTATTTTTCTATTAAGGTTTTCAGATTCTTCTTTTGCTCACTCAATGTCTTCTTGATGTCATTTATCTCTTTAACCATATTGTCTTTCAACTCATTAATTTGATTTTGGAAATTTGTGTGCATCTCACTGATTAGTTCTTTCAAATTCTGCATCTCTTCTGGGGTTTTGATATATTTCTTTTCTTGGGCCATGTCTTCTATTTTCTTAGTATGGCTCATAATTTTTACTGATATTTAGGCATGTGATTAGGATATAGTTTACTCAGATGCTCAATTTACTTCTCTTTTGTAGGGATTTAGTGGCAGTAGGCTGTGTGTTACCACTGTTCTTTGATTCTTGCCTCAAACTGGATTGTTAAGGTTGTCCTGTTGGTTGCTTAAAACTGGGCACTGGACCCAATAAGTAATTGGTCATAGAGTCACTTTCTAGGGCCTTGGGGAGAGAGGCTATTGAGGCGGAAAAATGTCTCTTCTACTTATTTTTAATTTTCTTGCATGAACTTCCTTGGTCTGCCAGCAGATGGTGCTCTTTGGCAGCTTTCAGTTCAATGCCTGGTCAGAGTGTATTTGTTGCAACACAGACCAGATCAATGTGATAGAGCTTCCTGTATGAAGGCTATGAGCCTTGTAATTCAAACTTTCTCTGAGATAGTTCTCCAGCCTTCTCTGGTAGCCTCGTTTCTTTTCCAAGGTCAAGTCCTCAACAATCAGTCCCTGTTAGTAGAGAAGGAGTTTGGTAGGGTTGTATATCTTTAGCCACTGGTCAGCTCCCAAGGCAAACAATGACGCAGCCCCCCCAGCCTGGAAGGGCTCCTGGAACATAGACAAAATTTGTGAGTCAAAAGCTGAGTCAGGAGAGGGAGGCAAGATGGCATCGGTTTAGGAGGGTACTCACTGACTGGTTCTCTGGGGATGGCTGATTGTGGATGAGGCCCTGCCCGAGGGTCTGTGCTGTGGGTGCACGGAGCAAGAAGCTTGGGTCATCTAGCAGTGGGCAGATCGATGGCGTGGACTGATCGGTGGAGATTCGTGAGTTTTGAGCCTGTCTGTGTTGGTTAACACAGACAGCTGAGCCCCACCTGCAGGGAAAACGGCTGGTTTGAGCCACGAATCCTGCACCCATGGCTCCTGCTCCGGTGTGGGGGAGCATACTCTGAGGGAGGGAGGGCTCTGACAGAGGGTGGGGAGGGGTTTAACTTCTGTGGATTTGGCTGTCTGGACCCCCTCATAGCTTTGGGGAACAGATAAGCTGGCTTGAAACAGCACCAGGCTGAGGGGAGAGGCGAATCTGTCGAGGAAACCTGATTTACCCAGCAGCCTGCTGACACTGAGGCTTGGCCCCAAGGGGGCAGAGTCAGCCAATTTTATTGTTCTGCACTGACAAGCATCAGAGCTTCAGCTCACCTGGTGAGACCAGGAAGTGGGAAAGGCTTAATTAGTTTCCACAAGCCTATTTAGGGTCCAGTCGGTGAAGGGGGTGATCTAGCAAAGGAGTTCTTTTGGGTCCCTTATATCGTCAAAAAAAAAAAAAATAAAGGAAAACAGAAGACAGTCACTTTAAAAAATGAATTCCTGTTCTTAATTTAGTTTAATACCGAAAATCTGCCTCAAAACCTGCAGATAGAACCCTGAAGGGAAATTGATAAACACAAGCAGGCTGAGAGGATCCACAAAGACCCTAGAAGGAACACTTCCTCCTTAGTTTTGTTTGACTGCTTGCTGATGTGGTTGTTTGGTTTTTCTCTGTTTATTTGTTATCTCTTGCTTTTCTTTCCTCTTTCCTCCCCCCTTTCTGTTTTCCTTCATTTTTTTTTAATTAGGTGCTGCTACCTTACCTCTTTTTGCTGTGCTTCTTTTTCAGTGATTTCCCATTCTCTGTCTATAATGGTATTGTATCCCAAGCTATCAATTATGCTTCCTTCATCTCTCTGTCTTCTGCTTTCTGTTGTGGTTCTTAGACACCATGCTTTTTCATTAGCCCACAACTTAAGGGTGTCAATTTCTATTCTATTTTGCTTTCTTCTTTTTTAAAATTAATATTAGCTTTTTCCTTTCAGTCCTTTCTTTACTCTTTATCTCCCTCCTCATCATTCTAGCCTTCTAAATCATTATATATATATATATATATATTCCTCTATTTGGTTTCCCAGTCCATTTTAAGTACTCCACTTTCTTTCCTATTACTCTACACTGCCTACACAAGATAAATATTCATTTCACTAAGTCCTATTTGGCCCATTTTCTAACTTTTATCAATATTACTATTATCCTTCTTCCTTTCTCACATCTTCCAATTCCTCTGGCACTATTTTTTTGTTTTCAAGGTAACATAGAAAGAAGCAAGGAAACAAGAAGAAAAAGTGTCAAAGAGAAAACTTAACACACACACAGAACCACCAACTAAATAAAACTCTAGAGGAGAGAGAGAAGCTAATCAACTGAATAAACCCAGCAAAATAAAATGATGACTAGAGGGCAACAAAAAATTACAAACCACACTGAGAAACAGGAAGACATGGACCATGCTAATGAACAAACTAAAAACCAAGAATATATGCAGAACATTGAACAACTAATCAAAGATTCCCAAACAAATATCATGAAGTGAAGGAAGAGATTAAGGATAAAAAAAGACACTGGGAGAACATACTGAAGAAATTGTAAACATACTCAAAAAGATAATGGATATGATGGAGATCAATGGCACAATCCAAGAGATCAAAAAGACACTGGATTCACATAACAGCAGATTTGAACAAGTAGAAGAAAGAATTAGTGATGTGGAGGACATTACAGCTGAAATCAAACAGATAGTAGAACAGATAGACCAAAAAAAAAAAAAAAGCAAAAATCCAGCAGGGACTCAGGGATTTAACTGACAACACAAAATGCACAAACATATGCATTATGGGCATTCCAGAAGGAGAAGAGAAGGGAAAGGGAACAGAAAGAGTGTTGAAGGAAATAATGGCTGAAAACTTCCCAACCCTATTGAGAGAGATGGATGTGCAGATCCAGCAAGCAAAGCACACCTCAAACAGTATAAATCCCAACAGGCCAACTCCAAGACATATACTTATCAAAATGTCCAATGCTCAAGACAAAGAGAAAATTCTCAAGGCAGCAAGAGAAAAGAGAACCATCACATACAAGGGAAGCACAATAAGATTAAGTGCTGATTTCTCATCTGAAACCATGGAGGAAAGAAGACAGTGGTATGACATAGTAAAATTACTAAAAGAAAAAAACTTCCAGCCATGAATTCTCTATCCAGAAAAACTGGCATTCAACAATGATGAAGAGTTCAAAATATTCACAGATAAACAGAAATTAAGAGAGTATGTCAATAAGAAACCGGCACTTCAAGAAATACTAAAGGAATTTCTACAAGTTGAAAGGAAAAAACAAGGGAGAGAGAGTTGGAGGAGAGTTTAAAAACAGAAACAAAACAACATATGACATACATTAATCCAAAGAAAATATGGCTGAAGTAAGAAATTCGTTGCAAGTAATAACACTGAATGTTAATGGATTAAATTCACCACTCAAGAGACACAGACTGGCAGAATGGATAAAAAAAATATGATCCATCTATATGCTGTCTACAAGAAACCCACCTTCGACCCAGGGATTCAAAAAGGCTGAAAGTAAATGGCTGGAAAACAATTTTACAAGCTAACAATAGCCAAAAAGGGCAGGAGTAGCTATTCTAATATCAGACAAAATAGACTTCAAATGCAAAACTATTGTAAGAGACAAAGATGGACACTATATATTAGTAAAAGGGGTAATCTCTCAAGAAGAGATAACAATCATAAACATTTATGCACCTAATCAGGGTGCCTCAAAATATGTGAGGCAAACTCTGGAAAAGTTAAGGTAAGAAATAAATGCCTCTACAATTGTAGCGGGAGACTTTAATACACCATTATCATCATTAGACAGAACATCTAGACAGAGAATCAACAAAGAAACAAAGACTCTCAACAATACATTAGAGGACCTGGACTTAATAGACATATACAGAACACTACACGCAAATACAGCAGAATTTAAATTCTTCTCGAGTGCACATGGATCAAACTCCAAGATAGACCACATGCTAGGCCACAGAACAATTCTCAGTGAATTCAGAAAGATTGAGATTATACAAAATAATTTCTCTGATCACAATGAAATGAAATTGGAAATCACTAAGGGCCAGAGAAACAGGTTAGGCAAAAGGATATGGAAGTTAAGCAACACACTCTTAGACAAACAGTGGGTCAAGGAGGAAATCTCAAAAGAAATCAGTAACTACTTTGAAACTAATGAAAACGACAACATATCAAAACCTATGGGATGCAGCGAAAGCAGTCCTGAGAGGGAAGTTCATAGCCATAAATAAATATATTAAAAAAGAAGAAAGAACTAAAATTGAAGACCTAACTGCACACTTGGAGGAATTGGAAAAACAACAACAAACTAAACCTAAAGGAAGTAGAAAGAAGGAAATAACAAAGATTAGAGCAGAACTAAATGAAATAGAGAATAAGAAAGCACTAGAAAAAATAAACAAAACCAAAAGCTGGTTCTTTGAGAATATCAATAAAATTGGCAAAAGATGCAAATACACAAAATAAGGAATGAGCAAGGGGATATCACTACTGACCCCACAGAAATAAGGAGTATCATAAGAGGATACTTTGAAAAATTATATGCCAACAAGAATGATAATTTAGAGGAAATGGACAAGTTTCTAGAAATGCACAAACAGCCTATATTGATGAAAGAATAAATTGATGAACTCAACAGCCCAATTACAGCTAAAGAGATTGACTCAGTCATCAAAAACCTCCCAACTCAGAAGAGCCCAGGACCAGATGGCTTCACAGCTGAATTCTACC